>JAOTQE010086676.1:0-15124 GCA_025631205.1 Nesometra sesokonis
GCTAAAGAACGGTGTGGACCAGTGTACCTGATTCAGTGTGAAGGTGAAGATATTGACCCATGTGATGCATTCTATGTGGGTAAAACCGAACGTTCACTCAAAGCCCAGATCATGGAACATCGCAGACCAAGCTGCACAAGTGTCACAACACATTCACCGACATCACGTTGGACATTCCTTTGATGTGGACAATGTGAGAATTATTGATCAGGACTCTGTTTCAAACGGGGCATGAAGAAGTCTATTCACATGAGGACACTGAAACTCTCACTCAACAGGGACGGCGGCCGCTACCAACTTCCTAAAATCTGGGACAATGCGTTAAACATCACTCTGACGAAGACCTGAGGCCAGGTTGAAAGCTTAGGTATGTATGCATGTATGCACCCTTCCACAAGTTATGCTTTCTTGATATCGTCCTTTTTATTAATGCTAATTAATGTAATTTTCTTTCAAAATATATTGTATATAATATATAAGAGAAATAAATGTTTAATTGAATTGAATTTTAAAAAAAAACTATGGTGGTTTTATAAAATTACCGGGAAAAATGTTAACAAAGGTTTCTTGGTATCAACCGTACCGCAAAAATATACTCTAATAAAAAAAAGGTCCTCTTCGGTCCTTCCAGGAGAAAAAAAAAGTTATAGGCCTTTGATTGAGACGCCATTTTGAATTTTATGATGACCGAGGAACAGCATAGAACATAGTCACGTTTGGTATCAAATTATAGATAATTTTATGTCGATCATTAATTTTCATTGCAGCTATATTCAAAAACGTATGTCTGCAGAGATTCATTTAATGTTGTTTCTGGGGTAAAGGAGGTCAAAGTTCAAATAATTAGCATTTGATAATTGCCATAGTGTTTGATATCCTTTTAAAGGTTATTTTATGCTACTTAATAATTTGTACTACAAAAATATAATGTGGAGATGATGATTGTCCATGGCTAATTGTAATTGTAACTCCCACCACAAAAAACCCAACATTTTCATCTTTTCTTTGGAATGATAACAGAAGCAAAAGAATTTATCACTTAAAAGTGCACTTCTGGTTATTAGTATCCTCTATTCCCAAACTCAGAATTTAATATAGGCTATGACCTTCTACATATCATATGACCTGATTTTATGAGCTTAATATTAAAATATAGACTATAACTAACAGACTAACAGAATATCACGCTTGACTTGATTTGTGATCAAGGCAATAAAACATATTCTTAAAATTATCTTGATCACACAAAATGTGCATTTACTTTCGAAATGATGAAAATACAGTTTTGTGGATAAAGGTAAAGTATTATATTATAAGCAGTTTCTTTTAATGAATTCATTTGATCCTGATACCATTATAAAAATCATATGATTAACTATATTTTAATATTAATCACAAACAGTCGGGCCATTAATAATACCATAAAGGTAAAATGTCATATAATGTCGAAAAATATAAAAGATTCAAGTATTGGCGTATGGGTAATATAAATAGCAAAGTGCAGTTTAACTGATCAATGCATTTGTTAGTGGTATTATCATAAATGTTACTGGATTTTTTGTATTTCAATATTAATTTATAACAATGCATTCATTAATAACATCACAACATCTCAAAAAGTCATATTGTAGAAAAAAACATAAAACATGTTTTCGGGTAGGGTCATAGGCTCAAGTAAAGTTTTATATAATCAATAACCTTTAATCTGGTATCTTGAGGATTATACCATATGCTATGTTTTATAATCAATCTCATAACAATGAGATAAAAAAAAATAACATCATAAAAAAAATTAGGTCACATATTGTCAAAAGATATAATATTCAGTTTTTGGGGTGACGGTAATATAAACAGCCATAGGTGCAGATTTAGGTGATCAAAACTATTGATGCTGGCATCATTCTAAATATTTTTTCTTTGTTTTAATATTAAGCTCATATACATCGGATCACCAGTGATATAAGTGATTATATTGTCAAAAATAACAAATCACGATTTTGGAATAAGGACAATAGAACCATGGTATCCAAAGCACAGATTTATGTGATCTATCTTGATTCTGGCATCATAAAATTGTATGATTAATGATACTAAACTCAGCTACTGGGTCATTAATGCCAAAGTTAAAATATGTTTTGGAAAAAAAGTTTCGAGTCTATGGGGTGGGGTAATGAGCCATAATTACGGATATCGATAAATTTGTCCCAGTATAGGCTTATAACAATTGGTTCATTAATGACAGCATAAAAAGTCAAAAAGTATTTTTTCCAATGAAAGATAAAACATTTGGGTGTTGAGAATAGTGGAAATATAAATAGCTATAAGTGTAGTTTTATATGAACAGTACATTTGATTTTGGTATCATAATACAAATAAAGAATATTACCTATGTTTTAATATTACGCTCATGATAATTGGTTTATTAATAAGTCAAAAATGCCACACAGTCAAAAAAAACGATGACGAGGGCGGCGGTTTATGGTGTATGAATAATACAGTATATCAGTATTGCTGAAAGGGACACCCACTCTAAATATTGTTGAAATAAATAAATAGCTCCCCCCCCCCCGGTTCCGACGTCCCTGGTATAATAACGCAAAATAATCCGGGGCCTTCAAGGCCAAGGCCCCGGAGTTCCCATGACACCAGTCTACAGCTCACTTCGCTCTCAAGTCTGAACTTCGAAACCAAAACAGGCTGATCTGGAAAACTGGGCATTTTTATGGACTGTAATGCGTCTCTTGGAATGTAAAATAACGCAAAATTTCCTGGGGGCTTTCAGTTCCTGGACCCCGATCGGGCGCCCCTCTGTGTCCCCTGGTCACGGAGCCAAAATTGTTCTCTTTGCTTGCAAGTCCGAATTTCAAAACCAAGACTGGCTGATCTGGAAAACGGGGCATTTTGATGGAATCTAATATGTCTTTTAGGATGTAAAATACGCACATTTTTTTTTTTGGGGGGGGGGCCTTTGGTCTGGACCCCGACCAAGGCTTTCGGAGGACACTAGCCCCAGCCTAAATTGCCCACTTCGCTCGCAAGTCAGAACCTCGAAACCAAGACAGGCTGATCTGGAAAACGGGACATTTTAATGCACTCTAATCTGTCTTTTAGCATATAAAATAACGGAATCTTTTCCAGAACCCTTACCGGGTTCCCCCAACGGCCCCTGACCTCCATCCTAAATTTCTCCCCTCCCTTCTCTCGCAAGTCTGACCCCCTCCTTTCATTCCATCCTGGCTGCGCCCCTGGAAAATTCAAAGCATTTCAAGTGAATATGATATTCAATCGAGTAAAAAAAATCAAAATAGGGGTTTCCTCAAAAGTGATGCGCTAGGGTGTGATAAATATTTTTATGGGGCTTAATGAACTGACATAAATCGGTAATAATTCTACCACAGGACCCTGAACGGCTCCGGGCCCCAAGCTTCTTGACATGGGTCGTGCGATGGTCAGACTACATGTCTAGATCCGCCCCTGCCCTGTATGTTTCTATTGTGGAACAACAGTGTTGAATTATTGTCACGATAGATGGAGTGAACAGACTACGTGTCTAGGGATGCTGAAATGTGGTGTAATGTACAAACAGCAAATACGAAAACAAGAAATATAAATAAATAAACTGCAAATTTATTCCACTATTTATTTCATTTGCTACGGCCGTGCACTCATAATTCTATACAATTCAATTACAAGTCCTTCATAACATTACAACATCAATTATCAATTAATACATCAACCAGTACTGCTAATATCTGCATCTGGTGATCCTCTTTGACTACGCGTGGTACGGTACTTCAAAACCAGAACAACAGCTTAAGTTCAATCCGCACAGCATAGGCCTACCATCTCATTACAAAAGCGGGACTATATGTAAATAAAAAGAAATTATTACCTAATAAAGTTTTCAGATATTAAGTATCAATCATCATAACAATACATAGTAAGTATACAATATTGCTACTCGCAATGATAGTCTCGTACACAAACTTATGCCTTGACATCCTGAATTACTGTAACATTTGACTCAGCCAGCCTCTTGCTTGACCGGTCCATTAACATACATAGTACCGTAATAACTGCAACAAATCTCGCCGATTGTGTATGCAAATTCGCATACCGTACTACTACATAAAACAATACACGAAATTATCAGACTTGCGATTCGACAATCACTTTATTTAAATTATCTGCTGTGATGTTCTCAACTTGTACGGGAAAATTATGTAACCTTTTACTCATTCTATAAATAATGTATAAGAACGTTGACTAAAGAATTGAATTTATTTTGATTGAATATAAAAAATAATATCAAAACAATAGGTTTTGGTGCTCGTATCTGAGGTTAATTGTGAAAATATTTATGGTCTGTGTCCAACGGTTCGGTCTCAAAATACTAACACATTTTTCCTAAGTTAAAGAACATTTGTACACATTATAATCAGCACAATCAAACATGCTTATAGTAAAACAACATTTTTTTGTCTTTGTTGTTTGTTTTATTTACTTATTCTTGTATGAATCATCTTGTAATTTATTTCAGCGTGGATCTAATTCCGATGATTTACACGTTTAGATTACTGCAAATCTGGTTAATAATCTTGATGTTTGTTGTACATAAACACTGGGTGTTTAAAATAAAATAAAGCATGGATAGTAAAACATTATCAGATTTTGTAGTTCGTATACGTTCATATATGCGGCAGAAACAACATAAATATACTTGGAAGCAAAGATATATCAACGTCCACTAATATCAATGTATGGTATAGAAAAATAATTACTTGAATGTTCGCTCCCTTGCTAATAATAGGTCACATGTTCCTATAGCGTAAATCAAGGGTACGAATAAATATTTTGCCTGGGCGCATGCTCTCTGATCATGCATACCACGTTTTATGATATACCTTAACCATCTGACATTTCGACAGGAAGCACAATTGAGTTAAATAGAGATATCTCTATTAAAATAGAGATATGTTTAATTAAATAGAGATATTTCTATCAAAATAGAGATATCTTTATTTACATAGAGATATCTTTATTTTATTAGAGATCTCTACTATTTTAGCACAATAGTGACATCTCTATTGTTAATAGACATATCTTTATTAACAATAGAGATATCTCTATTTTTAATAGAGATATCTCTATTATTAATAGAGAAATCTCTATTTTTAATAGAGATCTCTATTGTGGCTGTTAAAAGAGATATCTCTATTTAAATAGAGATATCTCTATTAAGAATAGAGATATCTCTATCAATAACAGAGATACTGTATCTTTATTTAGAGCGGTAATAGAGATATCTTTATTAATAATAGAGATATCTTTACTAATAATAGAGATATCTCTATTTATAGTAGAGATATCTTTATTTTTAACAGAGATATCTCTATTTTTAAGAGAGATATCTCTATTTAAATAAAGATATCTCTATTTAAATAGAGATATCTCTATTTTCTATTAAATTTTAATTCGGCCCGCCATACAAGGGTCACAAAGGTGCTACTTCATTAAGTCCAACTCAGACAGCGTCGGCGACGTAGTCCGATGCGATGTCTTCGTCGCGTTCCTTCTGTCTGAGCATTCATCCGACCCGACGTTCGTCATGAAACAGCGTCGGAGACAATCGCAGACCGTCGGGATTAATATTTTCACGACGGGTCGAGACGAAACGAGTAGTTGGCTGATAATTGACCAATCACAGGCTACCGGAAGCAATGAAGCAAATCCGTGGTACAAACAATTTCTCGGCCAAGTACAGTACTGGAGCGCGAACGGGCATCAAAAGAAAAGAGATATGTGACGGGATGAGCCATGTCTGTATGATACGAATCACCGAGATTATAGCAACAAACATTTGCGCCAAAAGAAGTTGGAGGAGTTCGGCGAGATGCTAGAAAAAACCTGGTAGGCCTAGGCCTACGTCAACCTGGCTACCCAGGCCTAGTAGTAGTAGTTGTAGTAGTAGGGGTCTAGCCTAGCTAGGCCCTACTAGAGGCAGGACCTAGAATATCAATATATCAATATTATATATATATAAAATCAATAAAAGGCAAAGCAAAGCACACATTTGTTTGTTGTTGTCCATCGCGGTGGACATCTATATTCTCATTAACATATTTGATCAAACAATTCATAGTTCGTCGCGTCTGAGTTGAGGTCGTCGACCCGATGTAGTACGGGTGCCAAGTGTCAAATTCAAATAATATTCTGCAACTTGGCATAGTTATTCATTAGGATATCAAAAACATGAAACGGAAGGGTTGCCAAAAATTCGGTATGGGAAAAGTGGCCAATTTGGAATTTAAAATGGCGGACATCAAATATTCACTTTTGTACCATATCTCGGTAACCAGTGAATGTAGAAACTTGTTTTTTCTGTAAAATTATTCAGGACATTTGCTGTAATGGAAATTTTTTAAATAAAAATAACCGAAAATTATATTTTTGACCTTTGACCCCAATTTTACCATACATCTATATCTTCATAACCGTTTGTCGTACAAAGTTGATTTTCCTCTTAATTTTTTCAGGACATTATTAGAACATAAATATTAAGAGATAGATCAATGTAAGTCACATGCTTATGGTTATGAAGATATTAAAATATAGTTAAAACTGAAGTAAAAAATCACAAATACTATTTTTGATTATTTTAAGGAAATCTTTGACATTAGGTCCAATAGAATTTAAAAGAAATATCAACTCTGTACGACAAATGGTTGTGAAAATATACTAGTAGATATATATTAAAACTGAGGCCAAAGATAAAAAATAACATTTCTGGTTATTTTTAGTAAAACTTAGAGCGTTATTTATTTGAACATGCATGTTTTGAACAATTTAAAAGAAAAATCAGCTCTGTACGACAAACGATTTTGAAGATATAGATATATGGCAAAACTGAGGTCAAAGGTAAAAAATACCATTTCCTGTTATTTTTAGTAAAACCTTTCTATTAGAGCGCATATGAACATACATGTTTTGAAAAATTTAAGAGAAAATCTGTACAAAAAATGGTTGTGAAGATATAGATATATGGTATAATTGAGGTCAAAGGTCAAAAATTCCATTTCCGGTTATTTTGGTAAAAATTTCTATTAAAGCAAATAGGAATATGCATGTCATGAATAATTTAAAAGAAAAAGTAAGTTTCTCCGTTCACTGGTTCCCGAGATAAGGCCCGCTCACATCAATGCGACAATTCGACGCGACAGGTGATTAGCGATACGACACAACATTGAAAGTGAAAAATAACAAAGAGGTGACAAAAGTGACAATTTGAGGTCCGCCATTTTGAAATCCAAAATGGCCGCTTTCCCCTGACCAAATTTTTGGGAACACTTCCATTCCATGCTTTAGATACCCCAATGAGTAATAGTGCCAAGTTTCAGAATATTATCACAATTTGAAGTATTATTTTGTCCCCTTAACACCCGTACTAATGAACTATCATTCGAATTTGAGCCGATTAACCCCGACAATAAATCTTGTCGTCAATTCGTCTTCCGACGCTGTCCCAGTTTGATTTTATAATGGTAGAGTATAATAACTACAGTGAATACAGGCTGTAGAATTAGATTAGTAAGGATTATATATAGGACTTCTTAAATATTATTTTAACATGATGACAATATAATGGCGATAATCCTACTGCCATGTGAATGTGTGATCAGGGGTGTATCATAGTACCTTGTTTTATGTTTTTTTTAATAATGATTGGGAGTAAATTGTTTTAAATAGCACGTTTAATTTTCTTTGATTATACTATTAACTTGTTTAATTGTATCTCCATACAATTAAAACCAATGGACTTGATTAATAGTTTGAAGGAAACCTAATCGAAGGTAGTGAATACTGTTGTACTGTATTAATTTACGAAGTGCAGTAATGGTTTTGATTATTTCTGCTAATGTTTAATAGAGCCATCACCAATGTTAAAGTTATTATTTTGTGTTTAATCTCAAAGTACATGTTGAGATAAAGGCTTTAATACATTCATTATTATATTGTCTATGTTAGATAAATGTTTATTAATTAGTTAATTTTGGAGCTTAGTGTTACAGTTAATTTTAGGAGTCAACTTATAACTTAATTTAATTTGTTGCTATCATGTGTAGACAACACATGCTAGTCATCCTATTATGTTGTTGCTGATACATCAATTTACAGTATATAGGAAACTAATCAATAGTTTTCCATTTAACTCCTTTATACAGATACAAGAATTAAAGTTCGTTATCCAAAGTAAAGTGTGTTTGTGTTGTGGAGCATTATTAAATTTGTTTGTGCAACAACGCGAGAAACGCCCACACGGCAGTTTGTATCCACTAGAAACCATATCCACCAGTAACATATATATAGATATAAACACAACACAACAAAAAAGACTTCACTTGCAAGCAGAAGATTAATTATTGAAGGATGGCTCGATTTATGATTGCAGCGTTGCTTGTTGTTTTGGTGACAACACCTACTAAACCTCAATCGGAAACAGGTACCAACGGGGCAGAAAATGACGGTTAGTCAAATAGTTTTACATTCAGACAATGATCATTCTCACCAACGTATTAAATCATTAAATTACCTTAAATGCACAAGCCCTTCAATCACATAAATCAGAATTACGTAAAATATATTTTTTTAAATAAGTATATATTTTAAAATGTCTAAAACATTATTTTGATAAAAAAATCTTTGGCACTTTTCTTTCTTATCGCATGGGTAGAATATGCTTGTTGTGTTTAAGGTGACCTTGCCTTGTGTATACGCGTCAAACTTATTTGTGCTAAGCTCTTGTTTGAAGGCGCTAGTTACTCTTTGCGTGTTAATATTTTTTATTATAGCAAAGAGAACACAAATGTTCACACTCGTTGCTATTATTCGAATCCTCAAAACTCATGGCCATTCTCCTATCGCTTTCTTCTATCACGTTGCCAATATTCTATTACTCTATTTTTCTCGTTTTTCTTTTGTGGGATGTCACCCACTTTTATTCCATTCTCATTTCATTTGGTCAGATAAAGTTTTTGTTAAAGATGTTTTGTATGAACATGTACTGCTGCACTATTTAGTGTAATTATATTCAAGCCACCATAAAGTCTTTACAAGTTTGTTACAACAATGATTTACGATTACTGCTTCATAATCCTAAATACTGTAGTGTAAGCATGATGTCTGTAGAAAATAGTGTTTCGTCTTTTTATAAATTCATTAGATCTTCTCTTTGTAGTTTCATAAAAAGAAGGATTTACAGTAGCAACTATGTTAAAAGCAAAACCATGCAATAAGCTCTACCATATTTATTACTAAAACCGGAAGTTGTTTGAGCTTACCCACTAGTAAGGCCTATAGATTTATTTTGTGCTTCTTGTTCAGAAGCCTGGCCTTACCTAGGTAAGTTTCGTTGTATGGATTTTGTCCATACTAAATATTATTTTCTTCCATTTTTTTCTATTATATGAATTGAATATATACGGTTTTTTTTTTATTTTGATTATTGTATGGAATCTATTTCTGAAATAAAATACTGAATGAAGAAATGAATGAATAAATTAATTAATTTTCCTCTTCATAAATGTTTTTTGTGTATTTCAAAGAACAATGTATGGATACTACATGTTTGGGACTATCTTTATACATTTCTAAGGTAATTTACCTTATTTTAGGTCTTTGTCCATTATATCTCTCCTGACAGAGTTGTGCCCAGATAGATTTCATCATGTAAATCAGCTATTAAGGGACAACATTGACCCTAGTAGTACCCTAATAGTATGAATTTTGTCAAATACTAAATAGCATTTTCTTCCATAGTAGTTTTTTTTTCGATTATTGTATGGAATCTATTCCTGAAATAAAATACTGAATGAAAAAATGAATGAATAAATTAATTAATTTTCCTCTTCAGAAATGTCTTTTTTGTGTATTTCAAAGAACAATGTATGGATAATACATGTCCTGGGACTATCTTTATACATTTCTAGGGTAATTTACCTTATTTTAGGTACTTTGTCCATTATATCTCTCCTGACAGAGTTGTGCCCAGGTAATTTTTATCATGTAAATCAGCTACTAAGGGACAACATTGACCCTATAATAATATTGAATCATTAACATGCATACGTCCTTTCAATTATTTATGCAAGTTACAGAGCCGTCTGGCTGGCCGTTTGGTGTAGTAAACGTAATAAACAATGCATAATGGCGACGGTTATAAATGATCAGGTAATCTATGTACGAAATGTTACTAAATTTACTTATTTAAAAACCATCGTCATTATTCATTGTTTTTTAAGAATAAGTAATATAACAAATCATTTCAACGTTATTTGCAATTATTTTTTAATGTTTATTATGAGGTCAAAGGATAATTCTGTGGTGAATGGATCATCAATTCTCTTCCACAATTAGATATCTTATTATCGTGATTAAAAAAACAAAGTTATTTTTAATTTTCATTTCTGACTTGTTATTTTGTTAATACTGTATGTAAGTTAATTATTGACCATAGATTTTAGCATGTTCTAGTTATAAATGCTTAAACTTACTTTTCACACAGTTTTACTCATATTTAATGTGAAGAAGAAACCTCCGAAAGTCTCAGATATTCTATAATTTTATTATATTCATTAATGTAAGAAACATATTAAAAATAATTTTAACTTATAAAATATAATCTATGTTGTAAAATTGGCAAAATAAAGTTGTCTTGCAAAATTCACATCATCATTTTTTTATTATACTTATATAATAATAAAACTAAAAAAATGGCCTCATTGTAAAACGTCAAAATACGTTGGAATGATACTGGGCCACACGGATCAATTACCTGAAGGAATTTTATAAGGTCAGCATTGTCACCTTTAATAAGAGTCTTACAACTGTGAAAACTTTAAGCCTTCTTTGCAATAAACTTGGAAAATTGTTTTGGATTTTTCCCAACTCAATACGTAGTTTTCGTAGAAACACGGCAACTTTATCTTTAACCTAAGCTTCGACCCTTTTGAAAACAAAACCAAAACGTTCCCCGATTACGTTAAATCTGAAAATTACCGTAATTGCTAACGCAACTCTTCCCACTTATGAATAAATTATGACGTCATTCGTTAAAGATAAAGTTAAAGCATTTTGCCGAAAACTAGCTAATAACCACTCCCTAGCTGTTTAAACTATTTCGTTGCTATGGTTTGAGATTTAGTACAGCTTTTAAAAAGTGAAACTTGTTTTTTTTTAACGTCTCTAGTTTTACAGTTGTTACACCTGTCGGGAAGGGGTAGTTTGGTCTATAATTGTATGTTTTAGTATATTTGATAATTGTTTTGTTTTTTATAGATGAAAGTGACTCAGATATTGTAGTGTTAAAAATGATTTTTGATTTTGATGAGAGAGAAAGAGTATCAGTTGATCTAACAGGTTAAGTAGCATTTTACTTAATATCAGTTTGATGCCTGAGTAAAAGGGCTCCTAGTCCACCAGAGTTTTACTCTTCCATTTTTTTCCATCTTGTTCCTCACGTTTATGTTTTATTTACGTTCTTATTTCCTTGTAACAGAGTATCACCATCACTTGATATACAAATTTCAGTGGTTTGGCTTGCTATGAAAATTTAAGTTCTTTCAGAATACAAAAGACAGAAAGACAGTCAAACTTGCCAAAGTCGAATCCAAATGACATTGAAACTTAAATAATATTCAGCTGGTATATTATTTATAGCAATATAAGGGAAAACATCAGTTTAGCATGTAAAATAATTTTTAGTTAGAATTAGACTTTAGTGTCGACTTATTAAAAAAAAGAACCACCAAGTGTCGTGATTTTTCATTGTTAATAAAAATTACTTTTTATGTACTTAGAAACATACTTGCAAACGTAATTTGCATAATCAAGACACTTTATCCACGTTGCCTCTCTCCACACAAGTATAGTGGGTACGTGGTTGACACACATATGTGCTGCTTACCGTACAGCTGCAACATTATAGATATGTATTCCATAGGTGTTTGGCTTATGTCGAAATTCGACCCCTCTCCCTATCGTTCAAATTGGCGCTTGAGTACCTAATCCATAAAGTATTTTTAAATGATTTTCTACATCTTAATTGATTTGCTTTACCTGACCTGGATTTTTCAAAGTCCAGTATAGAAAACGAAGTTTAACTTCATTATTGTGAGGTATCATATAAGTCTCATGATGGAAAAAATCCTGTATGAGCGGTAAAATTAATTTACATTCTTTGAATAAGTAGATCCAAAGTGAGCGAATGAATTGAGGCCGTTGGTGATTATCTCAATTTGATGCGTTTATTTTATAGTGAGACCTCGCACTTTATAATAACATTTCCAATTATATTTTTAATCAACAGGTGATGTGAAAGAAATAAGAAAAAACCCAATTATCGTCAAAGAGGGTGCTAATTTCACAATGAAAGTGAAATTTTTGGTATGTATGCTCACTTAATAATATTTTAACTGAATACTGCTGAGACTACTTAGGCAGAGTAATATAAGTCGTGTTACACTAATTTCGACCCCCACACGATCAATTATATTGCGCAATTTAATTGTAAATACTCGGAATTGACAATTAAATTGATCATGTATGGACGATATTGATGACTTGCGCAATTGTATTGAGTAAATCAAACTTTGCTTGATATTTTATTGCTCAAGTCTATTTGATTGCACAATTAATTGACCTTGTGTGGTGACCGTCAACTAAATTGTGCAATAAAATTATTTGTCTTACAAATTTCAAACCGTCAACATGTCTGATAAACAAGAAGACACGGCATTGGGAGTGCATCGAGGTTTATGAAAGTTTACCAGGCCTATGGAAAGTTTAGTTTGATGTGCTCGACCATTTGGAAGCTCATTGTAGGTCTCATTTTTACACCATTTTTTACGTTCCTTTCTTGGAACATCGGTTTCCTCTTCTAGCACAAGAGAAAAAGCCACGGAGATCGCTCTGGGTAAAAATCCCCCATCCTTCCTCAACTGATTGAAAGATCAATGTGAGCCTGGTTTGCGCAATTCAATTGTCAATTATATTGACCTGTGTGTGGGCAACCTAAAAATTGTCAATTATATTGTGCAAGCAGGCCTGCGCAGTATAATTGACCATGTATGATCGCTTAATGTATGCTACAATAATGCTTTGCGTAGAATTTTGAATGTTTCTAGAAACAGAGTGCTAACATGATGTTTGTCAACAATGGCGTTCCATCTTTCAATGAATATTTGCGAAAATCAGTTTACAGCTTCATGCAGCGTATGCTAAGTAGTAGCAATATTCTTGTTGCATGTGTTTGCAATCGTATGCTCTTAGATTCTAAGATGTATAACAGACGGAGAGGTATTTTGTATTTATAAATCTACAATATTTCACGTTATATGTAATACACTAATTATTTCTATTGAGATAGATAATAATGTATAGTTGTTAGGGATCGTTGTTTGTCTTTTATTATTTTTAGGCTTAAGCCGATGACAGATATGGATATGAAATTTCAAAATAAAGAATGAAATGAAATGAAATGAATTTTGCGCAAAAAAAAAATAACGAACAGTTGTACGCCTACACAGTTTCATCCTTCAACCAAAGTCGTTCGCCAGAACATTTGCTTTTTCCTCTTAGTTTTTGCTCCAGAGTTTGGTAGTTCAAATTTTTTCAATGTTTGCGAAAGCGCAGGCAATCAGAGCACTATAATAAACCTGGCACATCCGTTCTCAATTAACCAAATCGTTGTACTTAACGTCAGTATAGAAGTGCACGGTTTGTTAGACAACTATAGCATTTATTTATATTCTATTTACAAGTATAATTATATGAAACGTATATTACATAAATTTCCATTTTAATCTATTTTGTCTTTAGCATTATTAAATTGTTTGTATTAATTTGTTAAATTAATGCATTTTTTTTAAATGCGAGTAAAATTTTTGACGCGAAAATGTTAATTCGCAAGCGTATAATTGTTCGCTAATTTTTCGCGCTAATAAATTCGCCTAGTGAAACGACCTTTAGATGAGACAGTTCAGTTCAGCGTGCCTGACGGTGCGTTATGTTTAAAATTTTGGGCCAATATAAGCGTTTTAATAATAGAAATACGCGTTTAGTTCAAAAATCTGTTGTGTTTATGCTCATTTTTATATAATCGCCGATTCAAATGCACAAAAAGGTGAGTTTACGACCAGCCTTTCACCCAAAACGCTGAATTTGGGGGAAAACGCATCAGTGTTTCTATACGCCTGTGGAATGACGTCATTTAAACGCATTTCCGTTTCACATCAAAGAGCGCCCCATTCGACGAGCCAGCTGCTAGCTATCCCCTAGCCTGTGCAATTTTTACTTGTGTTTTCCAAGTTACTCGCTCGAGAGTAAAGAAAATGATTAACGTCAAAACAAATCGAAATACGAGCGTTAAGAACTCTGGAGTCTGTTTGTGGCCTTTAAAAAGTTTTGTCGGTGATTTGGATGAGCGTTTCAAAACGTCGTCCTTCGCGGTAAGTACAAACGCGCCCTTAGACTGTCGGCATTTCTCTGGAAGGGCAATCTCATTTGTTGAACAACTAATTTTATTTATCCATTTAGACCGTCTCCACACTCTCATTCTTCTTCTTCCATATTATTATTTTATTATTTTACCTCATTTATATAGCACCCTTTTCATGAATACTCCTGCTCAACGGCGCTTTACTATACACATCAAATACAAACAAATTACAGTATTATAAATTGTACATGATAGAAAAAATATGGTATAAAATTCTCAACTACCTTATTTATAAAATATGATATGAGGTCAATAATTAATATTTTCAACGATAAATAAATAATTCACTTTATACTCAGAGACAGAAATTTGGGAAACACTACGTTCCTGCTCCTTCCATTAAGGGCCTTGATCACGTGGGTGATGGAATGAAAGTTGCCTGCTACATGTATATATTTTCAATGTATGTAAAACGTGTATTTCCAGCTACACCTAAGTACTTTAACAGTACCTGAAATGTTTATTGCATGCTGTATGTATGTGTTTTCAATGTATCTAAGGCCGTGTTTCCGCAGGAAAAAATTATCCGATAAATTATCCCGATAAAAATTATCCGATAAAAGTGCTGCA
>JAOTQE010086687.1:0-24148 GCA_025631205.1 Nesometra sesokonis
TGATCACTGGTAGAAAATTCACTTCCTACTACAACATTTTCAACAGATTCACTAATACTTGTAAGTGCTAAGTCAAGACGCCTTCAAGGCAACCACTACACTGGCATGTGAAACCTAACGAGTCATATGGCCGAGCGGTCAAGGCAGGGAAACCGTGAACCATAGCAATAACTGCAGCATGGATTCGAGGCCTGCCTGCATCAGGTGGTGGAACAAGTCTTCTCGGATAAGGACTATCTTGATAGTGTACACATACGGCTAGTGTGCACTATAAAGAACCCAGTACACCTTTCGAGACAAGTAGGGGGTTACCCCAATGTACTTGTTCATACAATACCCCTGTTGCGGACAGACTAATGGCGCAAGGGCAAGCCAGTACTTGCTGCATGACATGACGTGACCCTTAGGGGAGTAGAAAGTCATATGAATCTGTAACATTAGTCCACAGCGCCTTGAGACTATAAAGTATAAGGCGCTATATAAATAAAAAACTACATAACTACATAGCATACAAAACATAACTACTTCTATAGTTAATTTCCAGAGTAACCTGTTCAATCCAGCCTAGTGATTGGAACAAGCACATTAATGCAGCTAAAATATTTTTTATTTCCAAGACATTTACTGGTGTTTTTGGATGTGGGCCAGTGACTGGTAAGAAATGGTACGATAAAGGATGTAGAACACTGGAGGATGTGAAGAAGCAGTTTTCTAGTTCTTTAACAAAGGAACAAAAAATAGGCAAGTATTGCAAAATCTCTACTCAGGGATCACATTAGTGTTGCTTTGTAAACTGGTTTATTAAAGAGGTATCTCACCAGGCTTGAAACTAGTTGCGACTTCAGATTTTCCGGTAATAGTGTGCTATATAAGCATTTTTATATTATTATTATTATGCCATTTGTAGAGATGTATCCATGATCTCTCCAGAAAATTACAAAGTCTCGGAATAGTCGCAAGAAATTCAGAAGTGTTTGATTCTGTGTGAGACTACTTCCAGTCTCTGTGATGTCTCTGATACATCTCCATCAGTTACGAAGACAAGATATCTGACCGATGTCTCGATAACCTTGTGGAGACCAGGTCAAAGTGTCAGGATGTATCCATGATCTCTCCAGAAAATTACAAAGTCTCGGAATAGTCGCAAGAAATTCAGAAGTGTTTGATTCTGTGTGAGACTACTTCCAGTCTCTGTGATGTCTCTGATACATCTCCATCAGTTACGAAGACAAGATATCTGACCGATGTCTCGATAACCTTGTGGAGACCAGGTCAAAGTGTCAGACAGTTGCTGTGACTGCCTGAAACATCTCAGACTCTGTGCAATTCAGAAATGTTTCTGAGATTCACAGCAACTACTAAGAGCCTGGGGAATGTCAAGCAAAGTGCTTGTCAACTTATACCTCGGATGTAGCTTTTCGACATGTCTCCATGACAACAAGCAGTAGTTGCCATGGAGATATCTCCATTAGTGAGATATGAACTAAAGTTAGTTGCATCTAAAAGCATAAAATACACTTATTTTATGTAGAGATAAACAAGTTATCACACACTATATGTTATCTCCATAAATTGACAAGTAATTTGATTATGCAATATAGTTTGGGAATAGGCCGAAAGTTTTTTTTTCTTAAAAATTGCAAAGTTCATGAAGTATGTATTAATTGCATCCTTATTGGAAAATAAACCATGCTAACTTCAATCTAACCTTAAATAACAATAGAAAATCTAGGTAGAGAAACTAGCCATCACTATTCTGTATTAAGATGAATAGGCCAGCCTGTTCCCAGCACACTTATGTAACAATGACACAATTCTAAACTAAACCTATTTCCTAACTACTATAAAAAGAAGAAAAAGCTAAACAATCTCTAACAGTATTTTTCTTAATACATTGGTTTATCAGGTATTGAGTGTTACAATGATTTGAATAATCCTGTGAGTCGTTTTGAAGCTCAGGTGATTAGAGAAATAGTTTACAAAGAAGCTGTTGAAATATTACCAGGAGCTACAGTCAATATCACCGGAGGATTCAGTAGGTAACTATCAAAGAATCTTTGTTTTTATTTTCTTTTATAATTGATTACATTGATAAGATACATTTTTTTGCTGAATAAAAGTCTTTGAAATAAAAAAATGGATTGTTTGACTTCCATCATTTAGGAATTTTTTAATTTGAATTTAGGTAAAGCTTGTAATAACAACACCTGGTTGCTATTTAGGGTAGCTTACTATTATAGTATATGTTGCTAATTATTAGAGTAGTGGGTTTTTATTATAGATAAACTTCTCGGATTGATTGCTGTTAGATGTGGGTTAAAGTACTAACAGAATAAAGTTTAGTTTCTTATTAGAAACTTCTTGCAGGTGCAAATTTAATGGGAATGAACCTTCCCCTCCCCCCCCCCCCCAAAAAAAAAGAAAAGATAACCTGAAAAATATTTTTTGTGGTTGTATTGAGGCAAAGCATGGCAGGCATAATAGTGCAAATTTTTTATTGTTTTTTCCCTAAATGGCACCCCAGCTGGCTCCGGAATCCTGGATCCGCCCCTTTTATGGTATTGGTATTCTGTTCCTTGGGGGAGGGAGTGGGGGTTTGTGGTGGTTTCTAAAACTCATCAATTTATTTGTATACATTGTGTAGTTTAACCATTCCTAAATGACGAGTGATTCAGCTATTTGGTAAACATGCCTTTTAATTTCAGTCTTTAAGACTAAATCCCTGCAAGTTACATTTATGTTGAATTTGGAAGGAAACTAAAAATTAAAAATAACAATAAATAATATATAATACAATAACAACAATAAATAGGTTATGAAAAACATTAAAACAATATTTATTTACAGAGGTAAACAATTTGGACATGATGTTGATCTGCTAATATCTCATCCAGATGAAGGCAAAGAAGATGATCTCCTGAACAAGTTGCTTAGCAAACTACAAAGTTTAGATCTCCTTCTATACACAAGTACAAAAGCAAACACCTATTCAGAAGCAATGTATTCAGCAACGGAGGCACGTAAGGGTCATATGGATCACTATGCTCGATGCTTAAGTATGTTTAAGCTTTCAAAGTCATTACTGGAGTCTAAGAAGGATGCATTTCCATCCTGTTCAGATACTCCAGATGATGAGAGCAAAAGAACTCAAGAAAATTTTATCAGTAACAATGGCAGCCCTGACCAACAAAAAGAAAAGAACTTTGATAACAATGGTAGCTCTGACCAACAAAAAGAAAAGAACTTTGATTACAATTGTAGCTCTGACCAACAAAAAGAACAAAACTTTGGTAAAAATGCAATCATAGGACATGAAAACAATCAAATCAGGTTAGAATTTGACAATCAGAAGACTTTACAGAACACCCAATCAAGCTCTGATGTTTGTAACATACCAAAAAATAGCAGTGATTCACGATCTCCTGAAACTAGTGGCAATAGGACAAGTGACACCACTGACTATGTTGCTAGAAGGGTTGATTTGATTATGGTACCTGCAAGCCAGTACCCATATGCACTTCTGGGGTGGACTGGTTCCAGAATGTTCATAAGGTCAATTCGGGATTACTCAAGGAAAGAGATGAATATGGTGTTGACAAGTCATGGATTGTATGACAAAACAAAGGTAAGATAATTTTGTTTTTTTGGAATAGTTTTTTTAAAGGATAAAAAAGGTTATAGGTGGTCCCCGTACTAAAGGGGAACTCTTAGATTAACTTTTCTATTGATACACTTATAGAAAATTTAGTTGTTACCTTACTGTGAAAATTTCACAACATTTGGACAATGATATAGTGAAATGAAAACATTTTCAAAAGTAGCAATTAAATCAAAAAGTATATCTACTACTTATATTACACAATACTAAAGAATAGGAAAATTACTTATTACTTATTTTAAAAGGGTTGTTTTTTTGAAAATCATATCAAAGTCGCATTGAAAATTACCTGTTCTAATGTGAATTTGACTGATCTTTTCATTTATATGAGTTATTTGTAATGTGAGTTTGAATTTTAAGCACAACCCTTTCAAAATCTCTAATTTTCATATTCTTTAACACTGTGTATAATTTTGAGTGGTAGACACACTTTTGATTTGTGACTTACTTTTCAACATGTTTTTTGGCGTTATCTCGTTCTCCAATTTTGTGAAATTTTGTCATTTGTCAGTTATGTTACAACTAATTGTCTGATAGATCCATAGAAATTTTAATCACGGAATTGCTCTTTAAACTTTAAACAGGGGAATTTGCCACTGTGCGTGGCAAAGTGGCAGTGTTTTTTCCACATCCCCTTGTATATGTTAACCAGGATCTCATTTCCAGCCAAGTCAGAATAAAGCCATCGTCACTGGGAATTTAACCCAGGCCCATTATACAATAAAATGAGTATTTTGTGTGTCCTGTAAAACAAGAAACACTGAGAGTTGGAATCTAAAGTTTTGCAGCTCTACTAACCTATTTTGAACTCAACTCTAATAAATGAAATAGTCCTTTAGTTTCTTTGGCCGTGTTTGCGCAGGAATTTCGGATTATCCGATAAAATATCTTCCAATCAAATCAATTTAAAAAATACAGCTGCGCAAACTCAGTGTAGACCATAATGCATTGTGAGTCCACTAACTTCCGGTGATTTTTTGGTGATTTTCCTTTTCCTCGGAGTGGCACCTTGGTGAAATCCTTGACCCCGTGTCAAAGGTAAAAAATTATTGCATTTAGGTCAATTATCGGATAATTATCGCAATATTATCGGATAATTTATTACATCTGAAAAGGTTAAATTCCCGTTTCTGCAGCACATTTATCGGACAATTTTTATTGCCATAATTTATCGGATAATTTTGTTTTTTTTTTTCATTTCATAGCCACATACAACCTCCTAATTCTCATGCACGCTGGCTTTAAACAAAGTTCAGTTAACACGGTTCTTCCTCCATGCTCACTTTGTATTTACTATTGCTTTTGTTTATTGAATATTGATTTATATCTTCCTTTTCATAGAATCAACTTTTACCAGCCAATAATGAGAGAGAAATTTTTGAGCATCTGCAGCTTGAGTACAGGGAACCATGGGAGAGGAATTGCTGAAATTGATAATAAAATAGGTTTTTCTTTATGTGATGTCCATGGCCAGTGATAGGTGCTATTGATATGGTAATCTGGTTTCAAAATAGAGAATTTCTGTACACTTACAAATTTACTGAATGCCCTCAAAGCACTATTGCTTTGTAAAAACCAAGCCCAGTTGTGCTCTATACTTTTTCATTTTTTGTGTAAACTTCAGTTTAAATTGGGTAGTAGACTGCTAAATATAATGATTTTCTTGAAACAACTGATATATCCCTTTGAAAAATATAACACCCTCTGACTAGGTAGATCTACCATGTTAAATTACTAGGGAGATCAACCTAGCAACACAAAGAACTACCTACTAAGGTCTGTCTTTTGATGTTATTAATACCTTAAAGTTTATTCTAAATAATGGCTGTATTTTTATTTTTAATAATTTAAAGCATTGTTTACCATATCCGTGGTAGTATCCCTTGATATGGTAGTTTTTATAAGGTTAACCCTGTTAACTACCTTTATCTACCTTGTCACTACCGTTATCTACCAGGTTAACAGAGTTATTTTTTTCAAAGGGTTAACTTGAAATTGGTTTTATTACTAAGATCAATATTTAATTAGACGAAAATGTAATTTTTGCATAAATTATGCAAATGTGGTATTCAAAATGGCCGACTGAGTGTCAAATTACTATATATTTTTAAAACATCTCAAAAAGAAATGCATTAATTTATTTCAAATTTGGTGCACAGGTAGTACATAATTTGAAAAAAAGACCCTCCTCCCTCTTCAAAAAAAAAAAGATTTTTCCTGCTTTATGATGAAGCCCACCTGTTCTGTTATCTGGAGGACAAACTGTAAGTTGCGCCGCAACTTGTCCAGCTGCCCGCCTGTACAGAAGCGAAGCCAACGCTGATCTAATGGGGGGATTGGTACATAAAAGTAAGCATCTTTCAGATCTATGGGGGCTGCCCAGTCGCCTTCCCTTAGCCCCAAGAAGATCGAAGACAATGTTTCCATCTGAAACCTTGTGGGCCGAATGTGTGTTTTGTTCAGACACTTCAAATGCAATATGGGGCGTCACCCGTCTGACGATTTTGGTGTCTGAAACGTTGGTGATTCAAAGCCGGTTCCAGAGTGTGTACGATCTAGTGGAACAATTACGCCTTTGCATAGCATGTCGACAACGCCCTTTAGCAGTGCTGAACGATGCCCTGGATCGGACGGCACAGGAGATGAGCGCGTACCTTACTTGAGCAGCGCTTGCGAATTTGATTTTGTACTCGGAGCACATGGTGGAGAGGACCCAATTGGGACCCAATATACATGTGCCAAAGCTGTAAAAACAAGTCAAATGTAACCCACAATTTTTTTTTATAACTATGGTAAAATACATCAAAATATGATGCCCCATAATGTATTCATACCGCTAATTTTTTGTTTTGTTTAATAAAGTGTTATTAGTTTTAGCTTTAACCCAAGCACAATATTATAAAGTAACTAAATGCAAAATTTCATCATAATTAAACAAATAATTTTTAAGATATGCATCATCAAAGTTGCATCATTATGGCAAAAAATGAAATTGTAGAAAAACTCATTTAAAGGTTACATATTTTTTAGTTAAAAGTTACACAGAAAATTAATGTCCTCCAGGAGTATGCATATCTCTTGTTCTGTTACTTTGTCAATGAACTCCTTTTTTGTGGTCCGATTCTTTTTCTTCGTTTGTTTTTTTGCTACATCTGATGACTTTATCATTGAATTATTTATTCATTGTTGGTCAGATGTCATGGAAGCTTCATGCATATTTCCCAGGTTCAATGTTTAGTATTAGTTAAAAAGTTTTCCATCATTAAAATGAGCAAAGATGTTGCTTGTGCTGTCACATCAGTCTCAACAAAATATTCTTTACTACAGCGATCCCATATTAGTTTATTCGAGCATTTGTCATTATTTTGCATGTGGCTGTGAGTGCATTTACATAGTAAGTTCAGATGAAGCTAAATCTTCAAAAATTGGTTGAATAAACTCCATGATTTTCTAAGGTAGCCCATGCTTATGCTTATACATGTCAGGATTCTTCACAAAAGCACACCATGTATCGTCACAGGGTGGTCAAAGGTCAAGCATTTTCTTATTATCTGTTGAAGAAACATGACAAAGTACTGTACGGCTTTCACAGCTTTTTGTATTTCTGCAACATTGTTATTCTGTCGAATTGCAAAAGCATAGTAATTTTGTAATGTGTCGATTTTATGGTCTGTCAAGCAGCCTGCTCCTGCTAAACCTTTACCATCGGAAAATTTTGCGTGCTTGTTAAAATTTGTCAACTTTCGCTGTTGTGTTCCATATCGCTTCTGAACATGACCTACACATTCAAGTTTAGTAATGCCAACATTGCCGTATGGTTTTGATTCACACACTTTTCTATAAGATGATGCATCTCCATCGCCAAGATAATTTGTATAACGTAATGACCGGTTTATTTCAAATCTATTGAATATTCTGACGGCACCAACCGACTCCATAGCACCAGCGGAACCAGCATGATTTATTTTACAGTTGTGCCTTAGTTTTCATTGTTGATATTCTTCACTATTAGTGTCTTTTGTTGACCATCGTTTGCATGCCTTGCAAATATTTGACAACACTTCGGCATCTATACTCTCGTCTGTTTCAACTGAGATGGCAGTAATGATCCCATGATGGCTTGCTCGTCCCATACATTGCCAAGTTGCATCTAGCGAAACGGCACAATCAACAATTTCTTGTGATGGTACATCTCACCTTATTTCTTTGGCAGCATCCATCATACTATCCTCTGCAATAGTTTTTGTAGCTTCATGCAGTTGTTGGAAGATTCCTTTATGATTTTTTTCATCATTGGTTGTGGACAATTTGTGTACATAGCAAAATTTTCCAAGGCGCTATGACTTCTACCAATTGATCGAATAAATGCTACCATTCTCATGTTTATTTCTGTAGTTTTCTTACCCACCCCAGCTTTACTTTCATCTGGAATATCTTTAGAAGTTTCTAACTTACTTTTCCATGGACAGTAAATACAATATATTTCAAACACATGAGGAAATCCTTGCTGCATTTCAAAACAGAGAACATTGTACAGATAATTCACAATATTCTGCCCACCTCATATTTTTTTGAAATAGCAAAATAAAAGTTCAATATTTACAAGAATAAATGCAGAATCACTTGACTCATCAAATTTTGGAGCTGGTCTTTTCCCAATCTTCCTTTCAGAAGCACAAACATTTGTAACTTTGTTAGCTTTGTTTACATGTCGGCCATCTTGGATTTTCTTGCCAGGCCTATAGTCCTATGCTGATTTCCACAGAACTTTCTAAACTTTGCTCTACACTTTCTCTTGTCACCCATGTTTAAACTAACTCTAAATGTTCTCTAATATATAAAGTACAATTAGATGTAATTTTAAAACAAATTTTATGAAAAAACTGAATATTTAAAATTTACTGTTAGTAAGCTGGCTTGTGATTGGCTGAATCCTAAAAGCAAGTAGAATACAATGTTTTTTTTAAATTTGTTTTGATATCTTTATTAGAAGTTATGGTATCCAAGGCCCAAAGCCATTGCTAGGGGAATTTATGAAAATTAATTATAGAATAATACAAATTTTGGCATTTTTTGGCATTTTTACATGATTTTCCTATTTTTTTTTACAACCATAATCTATATATTATTCTCTAACAAAAAACGCAAAAAAATCGGTTAAATTTATGAAAATTTGTATTTTTTAGCAGTCTACTACCTTAAATTTCCTGACACTGGAAAGGCTGCCCAATTAATTTATTTTACAACAGACCAATTCCATAATTAAGCATATTCATCTTTGTGGATATAAAATATTATTTGCAGGCTTTCATAGTTTATAGTTTATTTTCCAAACTCATGTTGACATACATTTGCTCAAGATTTGAAGATTAACATATGAATTTTCAATACAGCTATTGATAACAGCTTTTTTGCTCATGTAACCTGTTCATTTCCACCAGTATAATCACACAGAAAATCCTGTGGTCTGGTGTCGTATGCACATCTCCAGCCCATCTCACTGAAAGCTGGTCAACACGGTCTCACTAGGTGTATCCAGGATTTTGAGCTAAGGGTGACATATTGGTAAGCCAGATTACATGTATCTGATATGATTTTGACAAGCAAGAAAAGTGGCACAATTGCCGTGATTTAAAAATTAACAGTGTTATCAATTTAACTGTAGATAATGAAATGTATGAGAATTTACAATGCCCTATGAAGAGAAGTGTCCCACTAAACCATGTAATTGTTCAATAATGAAGCTTCGCTAAATTACTGTATAGTTTAATAATAAGCACACAGCTTCTTAGGATATCTTTACACTTTACCACATAGTCACTATTACATGAGGCACAGCACCACCAGAACAAATGATGATCGATGGTATCCAACCTCTTAAATCTCCAGTATTTATTCCTTTACTTCTAAGCTTGTTTTGTTAATGTTTTTAGCCACATGGAATACAAGTCTTCCTCCAGCGAATATGTTAAATACTTGGCATTGTGCCAGAAATGAAGATTGATTGATGGTATCCAATCTCTTAAGTCTTTTTAATTGCTTTACTGCTAAGCTATAGTGTTTTTAGCCACATAAAATACATCAAATTCATATTTGATATCCGTGTACTCCTAGAAACCCTGCTGACCAAATATAGTAAACAACGTGTATGGACCAGGGAGACCGGAGTGGGAAGGGAGCAGCACGCCACCTTGGTGACACTCTGCATCATCCCTAGCATCGTTGGTCTGATAGTATACCCTTTGCAGACATAGTCTGCTTCGTTTAGGAGTTGGACAGCACTGGCCATGGTGCCATCCGGAGTCGGGAGGAGTTGAGCGAGGGCCACAAGGTTCTTCCAATCTGTTCCATATTTTTTGCAGCTTTGCCTGGAGCCTCACGAACTTGCACAAGTCTTCCTCCATCAGTGAATATGTCAAATACATGACATTGTGCCAGAAATGAAGATTGATAGGTAGTATCCAACCTCAAAAGTCTTTTTTATTGCTTTACTTCTAAGCTTTTTGTTTAAGTTTTTAGCCACATGGAATACATCAAATTCATGTTTGATATCCCTTTACTCTTTGTTCGTATTACATCCTATGTCTATGAGTTGTTACACCATCAACAATCAAGTCCTCATCCAATATGTAGTTTAAAGCTCTATTGAAGCCTACACATTCCATGTTAGTTGCAGTTTGGCCTGGAGCCTCAAGAACTTGCACAAGTTCAAAGTCTTCCTCCATCAGCGAATATGTCAAATACTTGGCATTGTCAAATACTGGCGAATCACTCCGTCCATCACCATTCAGAAATACATGCTGATATCTGAAAGCGTCCAGCCACATGTCATGCTGCTCAGTATTTAACTGGTCAATCACAGGGAACCAATAAGACTTCTGGACATTCTGTAAGAATTTTAAAGTTCATTTTTTTAGCAATGTGAAACATCTTGTGATATGTTCCAGCAAAAAGAATAGCAGGTGGAATAGTAACATTTCATTGTGGCATCCCCTTATAAATGGCTGCAATGCAATTCATAAATTTCCATTTTTCCTCTGTAGAGTCTATTAAGTTCTAAAATGTTGCCACACTTGTTACATTTTTTAACGATTGCAGATTTATATACAAGAAATACTGTATCTTTGTTGGTTCTTTGAGCCTTCATATTCAAAATATTTTTATTTTAAAATATACAGTTTAACTATAAATGCAGTGATTACAACATAATTTTTTTTCATTGGTGTTTCTTCCATCAACACATATGTAATAGATACTTGTCATTATGTCCTGATAAATCACTTTGCCCATCTCCATTCACAAATACATGCTGGTATCTAAAAGCTTCAGCCACATGTCATGCTGCTCAGTATATAACCGGTAAATCATAGGGAACCGGTAAGACATATGAACATTCATGAAGTGTGCTTCTTTAAGAATTTTAAAGTTCATTGTTTTAGCAACGTGATACATCTTCTGATATGTTCCTCCGGAAAAAGAATAGCAGCTGGAAGATTAAGATTTCATTGTGGCATCCCCTTATGAATGTGCTGCAATTCCCATTTACCATGATCATTGTTGTGGCATATCCATTCATAAATTGCCATTTTTCCTCTGTAGAGTCTATTAACTTCCAAAATGTTGCCACACTTCATTTCTTAACTATTGCAGATTTATATACGAGAAATACTGTATCTTTGTTGGTGCTTTGAGCCTTCATATTCAAAATATTTTTATTTTAAAATTTTTTTTTCACTGGTGTTAAGAATTAAAGAGAACTAATGTATTAATCAAATGAAGTGCAGTATCAAATCACTACCTTCTTCCATCAATGTATATGTAATAAATTATAGATTATTATGTCCTGGTGAATCACTTCGCCCATCACCATTCATACATGCTGGTATCTGAAAGCGTCATGCTGCTCAGTATATAAGTGGTCAATCACAGGGAACAGGTATTACTTTTGGGCATTCATAAAGTGCATCTCAGTAATGATCTTGAGCTTCATGGTTTTGGCAATATCGAATATCTTGCGATACGTTCCAGCAAAAAGAATAGCAGCTGGATTGTCGAGATTTCCCTGTGGCATCCCGATTATAAATGGCTGTGATATCCATCTACCATGATGATTGTTGTGGCAAATCCACTGGTGTGTTCCTTTGTAGAGTCTAGTAATTTCTTAAATGCTGCCATACTCATTACAGTTCTCAAAAAAACATCTAATGCAGATTTATAAATAAGAAATAGTGTGTCATTGTGGGTGCTTTGGCCATTGGCATCATAATGATTATCAGTGGAACTAATTCCCAAAACGCTTAGCACATATGATGCACCATCCACGTCAAGCTTTATATCTGTAAAAAAAGGAATTTACCCTACCTGCGCAGTTTTGAAATTGCTATGTGCAATTTATAAAACCGTAATAGCGAGGTAACTCTGAAACTATTTGTCCAATCAGGCTTTCTTAGACAATAGATTTGCAATAAATAGGGTAAATTTGAACAGATTCTGAGACGTTGACTTCGGGGTAATCATTGATTTGGCATAGAATGACCAAAGTTTACCTCTGCAAGCAGTATTGTGTATCCTCCATGGTTTAACATTTGGGTGTGTGCCTCATGGAAAATATTGTAGAAATCCTCAACAACGGCCATCCTTTGCCATTCCTGTGACAATGTGTAAATTTGAATAGATTCTGAGACTGTGACTGTGGGGTCACCGTTTATTTGGTATGGAATGACCCAAGTTTACTTCTGCAAGCAGTATTTTGTATCCTCCATGGTTTAGCATTTGGGTGTGTGCCTCATGTAAAATATTGTTCTCCTCAAACTGCTGCCTAGCTTTGCACATTTTTCGAGAAGTGATGCAGGCCTCCGAGACTTGTCAGTGGCGCAGTTTCGAAATTGCCACGCAATTTGGTGACCTTTATGTAGCAAAATATGTTGCGCAGTTTCGAAACCACCCAGTGTTTACAAATTGCGCCCAACAGATTTGCATCAGACAAATCTTCAAAGACAAGTTCAATAAACTTATGTCATTAGGAAGTACATGTTTGTGTTTTGCTGTATCTTTTGCATAATGTTACCAGGAGTAATGTAGGAGAACAGCCTTTACGGAAGCAACCATGGATAGCAAGTTTACCGAATTTCGCCTTATGGCAAAACCATAATAGTTTTGAAGAATATCTGTTCCTCATCTGTGTGGCCCTGTGTTTCTCCAAAACCCTTTTCACCAGAAGTCTTCACTTGTTATTTTGTTTTGTTTTCATACACAGTGCAAAGTATAAGCTTTTTATTTTCCAGTCCTTTTTTGTACATGTTCCAGTTGAAATTCTGTATTGTACTTTTGTCAATAATCACCAAGCACTGTAGCTCTTTCCTAAAATGCGTTAAACAAAATCACCACCTTTAATTAATGGCTCCATACTTTTACAGTTTTCCTACAGTTATGTTTTGTACCTGTGCTGTGTATTAGGTAGTCAACAAAACAAAGTGTAGTTTTTATATATGGTGTCTATTGGGTACTTTTCAATGTTGTTTTCTGCCATTTCTATATTCTTAATATCGCATAGTTTGTTGTGTTCGTGGGATTTTATGTAAAATTGAGGTATGTAAAATCGAGGTTCCATTGTAAAAAAAAACACATGGTATCAACTCTATACAGTATTACTAATTGAAAATGAACAAAAATATATCACTGTTGAATTTGAGTAGAAATTGCTCATATTAAAGTAATTTTAATTTCAGAGTTAAACATGAGAATAGAAATTAATGTATAAAACATTGCTTAAGAAGATTTTTACACTGAAAATAATATATAAAGTTGCAAAATTGTTTAAATATTCCAAATTCTAGTGCCAAAAATATTCCTTTAAAATTAGCAAGGTATATTCAAAATATTTCATTTTCCATTTTAACCGACTGTAAAAATTTATACTGCTTGGTTTGCACTCCTTGCCTTTCCCACTGCATCCGAAAAAGCTTTGTTGAGTTGTGGGCCACTAGGAACTTCCCATTTGCTCTGCTTGCAGTAAGTTATTACAAATTCTGATAGAAATTAAAGACAGGGATACTAAATGCTCATCCTATCACACTCTTGAATGTTTGTAGAAAAGAACTAAATTTGAAAATAAATTTGAGATGTTGATAAAACCAATTTTTAAAATTTGTGTTTTACTAAACAAATTAAAAAATTTTACCTTGGGACACATACTTGGGTCATTGGTTCTTAATGGCCATGTTTGATTGGAATTGTTCACATTATTTGCTTCTTGAAGTGTAAAGACAAACATTTAGCAATCAGAAATACTGTTTTCACGCTTCTCTTTAAAAACATCCAAATGCATGCACAGTTGTGGTGAACCTGCACTCACCGCAGGTCTTTGAGTGAACCTGTTTCTTCCCTTTTGTTCCTAGGAATTTTGGTTGCTGATGAACTGATGATAAGCCAGATTTATTGCATTCCAAATCTGTGCTGGTTTGTCCTTAAGGTTTAATCTATCTAAGACACTCTCCAGCAAATCAAAAAACCGGCCGACTATCAGTCATAGCCCTTGCACGTGAATCTGATAGTGCTTGTGATATGGCATTTGAAGTATCGTTAATGAAAAAGTTTGTATAAAGGTTTTCAAAGTCCCGTGTGATAAAATAGTTTTTATCTGTATATTCCATATTGATTTGATTATTGGAAAAGGGATGTTGGATTCGTTGTAGAGTTTTTGGCTATAAAGCTCTCTATCATATTCTTCAATATACCATTCCATATAATTGATACATAGACCCAAGTTTTTGTCAGCTGTTCGTGCAATGAAATCTCTTCTATTCAATAGTACAATAAGTTGGAGTAGTTTTTTTCCTTGTATTCCATGTTCCTGTGCATTTAAAATTTACTTGTGGCTCTGTGTATAGACTTTCCAAAGTCTTCAAACAAATTGTTTGTATTTATATTAATCTTAGGGTGGCTGATTAGTTGGAAATTATATAATTTCCATTTTCGTTGTGGTTGTATGTGAGTAAAGAGACGACGATATCTGTCCAATAACTTCCTTATCCAATCATAGTCAGCAGTTCTAGTTACTTTTTTGAAGCTTGTGGTATTCCTGAGCATTCTGCAATCAGAAAAGTGTTTAGAAGTTAGCACTTCATAATTACATGCACACTGTCCCAATGTTAGTAAAGCCCTACCATATAACAGAGGACAAGAAGTCTTTTGGCCACTTCAGTCCAGTTCCATATCTCTCATATCTCATTACATACACATCCATCTTGCCCTTGAACCCATTAAAAATATTTATCTTGGGATTCTTCATACTACATGCTAGCTTGGGAATACCCTCACCTGTCTCTTTATCACTTTCCACAATACCAGCTTTTCTTTCAACCTTAATCAATAATTAAGATTTTACTCTTTGGCTGTAGCATAAATTTTGTGTATAACATCTAAAGAGAATAGTTGTATGTTTGATTTATTAAGCCATGTTATAATTGCATTAACTTCTGAGGTTATATTGTGATTTTGTGTGATAGGATTAATTAAACAAGTTTGTTATGAATGCTATTTTTAACAGAAAAAGTTTCATCTTTCGAACTTGATATTTTGTTATATATTATGCTGTGTGTTGATTTTCCGGAGGTATGATTCCAAGTACATCGTGCTAATTGTTCGTGATTCTCTGTCATAAATCTGTGATTGTTTAGTACATAAAAAGGTCTCTATTTATACCTACTGTACAGTAGTTACATCACTCAAAACATGGTACAGAATCACGTATCAATGTAGTATACTGCATTGCAATTTATTACACCGAATATTAGTATAAGCTCCACTTCAAGTATATGGCAAGAAAAACCTATAGGTTTTTAATCAACCATAAAAAATCAAAAGCCAAGTTTTGACATTTCTCCATAGTATAGTTCATAAAATGATCAACTTCCATACACTTATCCATCAATCCATTCAGCTATCAATAAATCCAGTAGTGGGTTATTTCATTGAATGTTAAAATAAAACTGAAAAATGAAAAAGTTATAGCTATTAATTGTAATAAAAAAGAAAACGGATTTGTTCATCAGATGCTGCTCCGCGGGTAGCGCCTACGTGGGAGCGAGCCGTAGCTGGTGCTCCAGCCACCGCTGCAGCAGGCGCTGGTTGGGCCCTTATTCCTCCACTGTGTGCACCCGATAAAGCATGAAAAACGTGCATCTCCTCAGCCTGTGTGACGTCCGCGTATTCGTTGTTCAGGTCGTGGAGTACCGCTGGTGTCTCACCATGTGCAGTAAACAGCGAGTGTGGCATAACGCCACAACTGTGTTGACTGGGCGTAGCGTAACGCACCGGGGGAGGCGGAGACCTGCAGCCTGGGGAACCCCAGACATGATGGTCCACAGGTGGGAGTTATTGTATACCCCTCCTGGATATATCCGCTGGAGTCAATCAACGCTGGGACATTAAAAATGTCCCCTGCGACAAAAATCACATCGATCTGTCTCTGTCTTATTATTACTATTTTCTACAATCTTGTCTCTAATTCGTTGCAGTGTATCATCCGCCAACACTGCTTTGCGCAACTCAGCCGACCCAATACCTAAGATATCCTGGTTTGTGCCTGATCCCCATCTTCGAGTCTAATTACATCCTGTCCCTGTATGTATTCAACATTAGTATCTGGGCTATCAACTGTAACATCAGTGGACTGTTCTTTTTTCTTCTGTGTCTCCTCCTCCTTTGCTTTAGCTACCTGACTATGGGTACTAACTAGGACAGGAGGGTTTTCTTTTTGCATTATGTCAGGAAGAGGGATTTCGGGGTTAACATCTTAAGTTTATTACCTAAAACCATGTAAGCTGTCAAATTATCTAGTAACACAACAGTTACCTAACTGGCTAGAACATAAGGCTTGCTTTCTACAAACACTCTAGCTAAGGAAACTTCTAAGACTGTCCCTTCCACTCAACAAAATTTTACTGTTTTTCTAGGTCAGTTCTCACTAAGAATTGGGTATATCCGGTATCCCTTAATAGTCTAATAGATTCACTGTCTATTAGGCATTACTCATATAGGGTTCTAATTGGGGATGGTCTTGTCCTCTGGATTTGCAAAGAATATTCCCGCCTTTATTCGGCATTGATGTAGATCCACTTTTACTTGGGTAATTCCTATTATTATTATAATTGTTATTAACGGTATGATTTTTTGGTTGACTTTTCCCTATAGAGTTTCGGTCTCCCAGGTCAGTAGATCTCCCCCTACTACTCGACCAATACTGGTCAGCTAGGCTAGCCATCTCATTTACTGTTTTAGGTTCATGGTCTAGTATCCAGACTTGAAGTTCATTGGGCATCTGCCTCATTATATTCTCCCTAAGTAGTAAATAAGTAAGCTGGTTGGGCCCTTATTCCTCCACTGTGCTCACCCGATGGAGTGCGAAAAACTCGCATTTCCTCAGCCTGTGTGATGTCCGCGTATTTTTCGTTCAGATTGCGGAGCACCATCGGTGTTAGTTGGCTGGTCAAGTACAGTAAACATCGAGTGTGGCATAACGCCACCACTGTGTTGACTGGGCGTAGCGTAACGCACCGGGGGAGGCGGAGACCTGCAGCCTGTGGAACCCCAGACATGATGGTCCGCAGGTGAGGGTTATTGTATACCCTCCTGGATATATCCACTGGAGTTGATCAATGCTGGGACATTATAAATGTCCCCTGCGGCGCCTGGCACTAGCGCGGCCAGGTATCATAACTATCCTGCATTCTCACACAATATTCTGAATATGCCTCTTCAGGCTCACATGTTGCTTGTCTAAATTTTAAACGGTAGGCTCGGTTGTTAAATCGTATTTTAAAAATGCTTTTTTAATAGTATCATAGGATGCACAGTCCTCGTCGGATAGCCCTGAGTACACCTCTCGTGCATTACCATGTAATAGAAACGGATGGCCCATAATCTGCTTGGCAGCCTCTCGCAACTTCCTATTTCCCCAACGGTTGACTTGGGCGAAAGTCGAGGTTATACTTCAGGGCATCCCTCATCAACTCCCTGTCACGCTCAGGCCACTGACCCTGCTTCCCAAAGTTCGACCAACTTGCAGTAGCTGGTGCCGCCGAGGTGCCCCGACTCCTCACAAGCAGTGGACCCTAGCTAGCCGATGGGCGAACCTTGTCATAGCCACAGCCTTACCCATAGGACTGGGTCATGGGTATTAATGGTTGGCCCATCGTCATCTTCTCCCTTACTACCATGACTCATCGCATTCCGGTCAGAGCTACCTTCTCGATGAGATTGCAGCCCCATCCCCTGACACCTTTGCAACCAGGAACAGCAAACAACAAGGGTGAATCAACTAAATGGGAGTGAGCAACGGAGTAAGGGAGTTATCCCCTTCCAGAACCACACATCCCACAGAATCTGCCATTACCCATACCAATTTATGGCAATGTTTGTTCATGAAAAACCTAGATTTTAAACCAGATTCTGCATTGAACAGTGCCCCCGTGGAGACCCCCATGGTGGGAATCAAGGAGACTAGCTCCTTGACAAAAGTCTACCTGGTTACTAATACTTCTGGCTCGTCCTTGACGGATTACTCAGCCACGGACCAAGGTACGTTGGATTGTCTTCCTTGCTATATACATCCAGAGATAGGGCATACATCTACCCGGGAATACTTTGTGGAAGAGCCCTCCGGTAACGTGCCACAAATTGTCCAAAATTTCTAAGAATAATAGGATTGGTGGTTATGTCATAATAATGGCTATGTCATAATAATAGCCCCCGCACTGAGCACAATAATTGTCTGAATCATCTTCAGGTTTGATTGATTTCTTTTCCTGCTTTCCACTAGTAAATGTCTTTGCCTGTTTATTTACTGATTTTTATCCTTGGTTTGAATTTTCTTTTGACTTGCCGTTTGCCTTTGTGCTTTGTTTTTTCTGAATTTCTTTCACCTCTTTTTAGGTACGAGGCTGTTGTGAGCTCTCCTGCTTGTTGTTTTTTTTTCTCTGTCTAGACTTTTCCGTACGGATAATTTTGGGCAATTGGTTGAAGCTCCCTAAAGGACACATTGTTACTGGTGCTTGGTTGATCCGCGGGTTCAGCAGGAAGAATTGGGTATACAGCAACTAAAGGTTGTCCTCACCATCATCACTGTCTGACCGAGTGTTTGGTACAGCTTGCTCTAAAATTTTTGCAACTTCTAGTTCCCTTTTCATGGTTTCTGATGGGAAGTATGTCTCTTTGGGAATCGCTTCTGGATTAAAGGGACAGATGCCACAGGCTGAATCCTCCAATAGCGGTTTTTGCCCAAGCATTAGTAAACAGCGACCCGAATCAGAATTTATTGATGGCACAACCTGGCATTTTGAAAGTTAGCCTTTTGACTTTTGTATACACACCTGTTTAATGGTTGCAATTAATTGGTGGTGTGTCCGGGCAAGCAAAGCAGAATGATATCATTAGCCATGCAATACTCCAGTACTTCCAAGCTCTTGACGTGAAAGGTGTGGCCATCGATAAGTACTAATTTGCCAGCAATGGCATGTTCTCGAAAAAACTGTAGCCTTGTTAGAAATACAGTGTATTCTTATTGATATAGGAAGCGTCGGACATTGCAAGTTCTGCACCAGGAGGGAGGCCAAATTTAAATTCGTCCTTCTTTCTTTTGCCTTTCATTATTACAAAAGGAGGTGTCTTTCTGTGTCAGTGATGTACATAATTAAACGTTTGCCTTTCTGGCCAAGAACTGTCCCTGGTCTAATTATCATAGGCAGTCCTGTTTCATCTACATTACATATCCTATGAGGAGGTTGGTGTAAATTTTCTCGGTCAAGTACAACACCCAAGCATGTCAAAGTACTTGGAGACTACCACTTTATTCATTTTGCTAGCTCATGCTTGTGAAAGCCCTTCAGCTTTCCTTGGCACATTGTTCGGGTGATGTTTCAAAAATCCCGCAGGCCAATACCGCCCAGCCATTTTCTTTTCATTGTTAAATGTATGGGGATGTTGTTTTTCATGGCAAAATCATACGCTAAAGAACGGACATCTTTTCGGCTTAGTCTCTAGCCACATGCTTCCATATCAAGTAGAAGTGTTGCTAACTCGTCCTAATTTGCTGCTCAAGAGTCGAATTTCTACCCAGATGAGCAGAAACATTTTCAGAGTTTCCTTTCAATTTCCTTGCAAGTGTAGACTTTGGCACCTTAAATGTCTTGGAAGCTTGCCTGATGCTCTTCTGTCTGCTTTTGCAAGCATTTACAGCCAACCATGTCTTCTGACCATTGAGCATGCTCAGATTTCCGCACATGTGCTTGGCATCTGTAGACAAAAAAAGCAATACTAATCAATTTAAAATCGATCAATACTGTACACTATAATATGCATAGTACAATTATCCTTAACCATTTAAAGTTTTAGGCCTAGAACATAAATAGCTACATATACTGTTAAACAGTATACATAGACTTCCACATCCACTATCTGTAATTGATGTCACCTGGGACCCCAAATCAATTCATGCTTTCATATCTTCATTAGGCTGCCCTATTAATATTTTTTATAATGATATTGTATTATTTCTATTGTTAAGACTATGGTTACAATTATGAAGGCTTACTTGCGATATTCCATCAGTGCACATTCGCACTGTGAAATGTTGGTGTTTAATGCTAGTGCTGTTATATGCCATCTAATGGCAATATGGCAAGTGATCATTTGTTCATTTGATCAATGCCGCCTTCTGCAATGCGTTTTCTCTCTTCCGTATTTTGTGAAAGAATTTTAGCAAATTGTTCAGTTAAAAGATTGACAGATTTGTTAGTTTGTCAAATTTGTCTTCTTGTTGTATTTGATGACTCTGTTGAGTTACCGGTGCTTGTCTAATGTTTTTGGTTTTTCTCTCAATAAGGTCACGGAGTTCCGATTTAATGTCTTCGAATGATATCATTTTGGGATGCATCGGAGCTAGTAACTGTGCATCACATATGTCACATATGATCAAAGTTCTGTGTACATTCTTCTATCCTGCAAAGGACTGCCTCTAATTTGAAAGCATATATTGGTGGTGTTTCTGTAGGGTTTCTAACTTGTTTGTAAAACTCAGCGAGTGGGTCACCTGTAAACTGTAAAATAAAATGACTCGCCAAACTGTGCTTTAAGTTCAGCAATAGTCGTTTCTGGTGATTGTTCACAAGGCGACAAGTTCAAGATCTCTTTTCTTGCAGATCCTACTAAACAACAGCAGCTTTCAAATGTTCTTTTCTCAGCTTTGATGTAATTAAGCCTTAATTATGAATGTTATTTTTACAATTATCACATGTATAAAAAACAGTTTAAAGTTAACATTCGTATTATTGCAGCTTGAATTTAATATCCCGATCACCTGTGCAACCACGAAGAGTGTCAAGTTTTACTTCTCGATGCCTTGCATTCCAGTATCAAGCTCTCTGCAAAGAAATACAAATGAAAAATTAGTTACATATTTTCACAATTGATTGAAACAATAGAGAAGCGAAAGAAAAGCTGGTCAGGACATATTAAAAGAGGACATTGACTATATGTAATTAAGGTTTAAGCTTTCACTAGCCAAAGCATATGCTAAAGTTGAATTTCGCTAATTTTTAAATTCCAAATTAGCCAAAAACTGTGCTTTAAGTTCAGAAATAGCTGTTTCTGGTGATTGTTCACAAGGCGACAAGTTCAAGATCACTTTCTTGAAGATCCTCCTAAACAATGAACAATCGCATTAAATTGAGATCCTTTAGGCATGTGCATAGTTTCAACAATAATACTAATTTTACATCTCTAGTCCAGTTGTCTAAATCTATTGGACCCTTGTTTTCTTTTGAAGTCTGGAACATTTTTTACCTGATGGTACATTGTTCCAAATAGTTATGTAGTCAAAGAAGTCATGGAGGCCAGAACCAGGGGCGGTGGCAGTCGATGCTCTTTCGATTTCTTGGAAGCATGAGAATGAATAAGAATTTCCGCCCTTATCTCTCTTGGGCCGGGTCCTACAGAATGTGCAATTCGACCAGGCAACAGTGCTGGTTATAGCTCCAGTTTGGAGGACCCAGACATGGTATCCACTTCTGTTGGATCTTGTGATGCAGGACCCGTGCTTGCTGCCAGTGACCAGGACCCTGGTAGTCCAGCCCATACAGGTCCTTGTGGAACATCGAAGATCTAAAGATGTAATCCCCACTGTGCAAAAATGGTGGCCCTGGATCTCGTAGGAAAATAGTATGTATGCTGACAGATTGGGACAAGTTTATGGAAACGGAAGGCGGCTATATAATGCAAAACTTAATATTGAAGTGTAACAGTGAGAGAAATCTGACCAAGATTGATAAAAAGTAATTAAGTATATTCTGAAGTGTCGGCAGACGGTCCTTTCGTCTCTAACAGTGCATCTACGGTGTTATCAAGCAAAAATGGTGGGACTTAAGCTAGCCCGCATGATCAGGTGTATAACACCATATAACGAGTTAGCAGCCAAGTCATAGATATTTGAGTGATATTTACCAATAGCCGGAGCTGATCCATTATGCCAAACTTCCAGCATATTGTTGGTTGACTATCTTCTCCGTATACATTCCACATGACTATTACACCAAGTATCCCGACTGTAGAAGATTATCAAGGAGTCGATTGTGTAGTAGAAAAGGTTACGAATGTATTTTTTGGGTACTTGTGACAATGCAACGCAATTGAAACGTTTCCTCTTAGAGGTACGTGCAGTTTTTGGCTTTCGATGTAGACTATTGAGAGGGTTCTTCTGTGGACATGGACAAACACAAGACAAAGTTAAGCCAAATATAAACTATGCTTTTCTATTTGTATACATCATTACCATTTGTTCTCTGGAATATCTAATACCTGAAATTTCTTAACTGAATTTTGCAAATCCATATCAGTGTCCTTTGGATTTTAAATTATATACTAAATTTAATTGAGACTTTTTTACCAGTTTGATGATTAAGTAAAGTAAATTCCATATCTTTTTCCGCTACCAGAATGTTTCTTTTTTTAACCCAGTATTTATTGTAACATTGGATTCCTAAAAAAAATAACAAAATGAATTGTAAATTATTCAAAGACAAGATTAGCATGGTTATTGTGATCTGAAAACTAAATCTAGCTTGGAATAATCTAGCATGTATCAGAAATACCTGTATCACTCACACAGTGTTTTTCCTGATATTTACTATAGTTGTGAAATCCATGAAGTTAATTATTTGTTGATTTTACTATTTATAAAATAAATGAAAATAACACTACATTTTACACAATACATTTCTGCTGGAAAATCTTTTATTCCACTCAATCTAGGGACAGTTAATACCTCTGGTTTCATAGACAAAAGTATGTGTATTTGTGGTATTACAGGATATACAGAATATGTATATTTTTCTATTTTTTTTCATTACACAGCTTAATGTGTGATGTTAGATACCTAATTACATTCAAATATCCATAACCATGAGTTTTAGGAATTGTTTTATATGTGTGATCAGAGATTGAAGGCGATTCTGAACCCATGGTTGGCTGCGCATCCTGCATATAAGGTTCCTGTCTTTGAATTTTGCAGACTGATAACATTTTCACATTCTTCAAATTACTTTCAATTATCTTGGATTCTGGAGAACATACAATTCCCTGTACTTTTCATGCTGCCAGCCTTTGATGTTTTCCTTATCCCATCATATGCATTCTTGCCATGTTTAGTGGCAAAAAGGTGCCATTCAGCACCAAGTCCAAAGACAAGTTCATGGTAACAAAGATTTAAAAGATTTTTGTATTTTTTATATTGGCTAGCCGCCCCATCACTGAAGTATATAATTATTTTTATGCTTTGACACAGTGTAAGAAATAAAAAAATTACTGTGTCAAAACATTTTATACAGTGCATTTGCTTCAGTCCCTCAAAGCCTGTTTGAAGGCTTGCCCTTGCTACCAGCCTCTTTGCTGTTCTCTTTATCCCATCACGTGCACTCTTTCTATGGCTGGTAGCAAAAAAGTGCCATTCAGCACCAAGTCCAAAGTCAAGTTCATGGTAACAAAGATTTAAAAGATTTTTGTATTTTCTTATATTGGCTAGCAGCCCCATTGGTGAAGTATTATAAGCATTTTTAACACAGTGTAAGAAATAAAAAAATTACTGTGTCAAAACATTCCATACGGTGTAAGTATTTTCTTCAGTCCCTCAAAGCCTGCTTGAAGGGTTGCTCTTGCTACCAGCCTCTTTGCTGTTCTTCTTATCCCATCACATGCACTCTTTCCATGGCTGGTAGCAAAAAAATGCCATTCAGCACCAAGTCCAAAGTTAAGTTCATGGTAACAAAGATTTTAAAGATTTGTGTATTTTTTATATTGGCTAGCTGCCACATCACTGAAGTATGTAAGCATTTTAACGCTTTAACACATTGAAAAATATTATTGTCAAAACATGTCATACACTTTAAGTAATTGCTTCAGTCCCTCAAAGCCTGATTGAAGGCTTGTTCTTGCTCCCAG
>JAOTQE010086688.1:0-15123 GCA_025631205.1 Nesometra sesokonis
ATGAGTAATTGGTTGAAAATAATCATAAACTGAATGAGGTGTTCTGTCATGATAAAGATCTGAAATAAATGTAAGAATATATAATTCATTCAATTTATAAATATCAAGAATTTTAAGATTAAGGAATAAAAGTGGTGTATGAGCTCTAAAATGCAAAAAAAGTAATACAACAGACAATCATTTTTGTGAACGAAAAATTGATTGTAAATACGAAGGGCACGTGCTTCCCCAAACCTCGATACCATAAATTAGTAACGGAAATATGAATGAATTGTATAAAGTAACTAACGTGTTTCTTGGGACATAATGCCTTTAGTACAGTCTGTTAGGTCCAAAATTTGGGCTGATATTGCACTTTGTGACAAAAGCACCAAATTTGGCAGAAACCTTCCTTGGGATGGAACAAACAATCCCAGAAGGGGTGCCCAAAAATTCGAACAATTTAATGACGTCATTTTGGCCACGCCCATTTTTATATACTATATAATTAGGTAAAAATTGAGGGTTCACATAAACATGCCAAGTTTGGTATCAAATTAAAGCTCATGAACTGGACAATGACAATAATACACTCAAAATATATTTTGAGGTGTCTATAGGGCATTAAAGGTCAATTAGTCCGCGCCCATTTTTCAAATATTATGTAATAAGTACGTGAAATTCACATAAAAATTATAACAACATGTCATATATGTTATCAAAGTAAAGCTCATGACATGGACATTGCCATAAAGATGACCTGACTGTATCATCTTTCTTCATATGGTGTCAATAGACCATTAAAATGCAATTTAGACCACGCCCCTTTATATATTTTATTGAATAAATAATTAGGCACTGTATTGTAAATATAAAAAAACTTCACATAAACCTGTCAAGTTTAATGTCAAATAATAGCTCTTGATGCCACATACATATTTTAATGTACGCCATTTATATTCTGAGTCTATTTATAGGTAAATTTATAAAGGTCAAATAAAGTCCTATGGAAGCCATCTACATAGGTCTCACAAACGTGGGGTGCTCTGTTTATAACTACCAAAATTACTTTTTACAAAAATAAATTTTTGTTATGAGATACTGAATTCATAATTTATGACCATGCATTTGGTAGGAATGTAAATTAATTTGGATTTAAATCTTTCCTTACATAATTTAATTATTTAGGCCACACCAATTTTTCCTATATTATGTAACAAGTATTTGAAATAAATACAAAAACCATAATAACATGTCACATTTTATGTCAAATATCAAACATATTTTATTATTACATTTGATTTCACTAAAGGTCATAAAGTCGCATGAAAGCTACTAACACACTACTGTGGCACAAACAGAAAGCGTTGTTAACAACCACCAAAAATTTAAGAGTAAATTATGTGTTATATGGTTACCACTATCCATATTGTATAACAGTAAATTTGGTAGTATTGCAAGCTTTTAGATTTTAAAACATTGAAATATTCAATCTTAAGTCTAATTTGATGGGGCCCTGAATAATGACTGAGGTACTTGAAGATGAACAAGTTCTCAGACATGCATGACAAAGACCTGTGTAAGAAGGATGTGTTGAGACAATTCACCGAACATAGTTTTTTTTTTGCAATACTAATAGTTTACGGCAGTTTTTTTTTAATTCCTTTCGGGTAGTGTCCATACTTGTATCCATTTACTTTTATTCAAAGTCCAACCAAAATTCTCTGGTGATGAGGGATTTGAGTGCAGTGGCTATAAGTTGTTGGTCAAAATGTTTGAATGCTGTAAAGTGTTACCATAACAAATAAAACAGTCAATTACATGTAATATTAAGAAGGAACTATATAGGTAGGCCCTACCTGATCTTTTGAGGTATATTGTCCATTTTCAGTGTCTTTCATGAGAAATAGTCTTGCTTCATCTTGGTTACATTTGATAACCAGGTATTGTTTTGGTTTACTTTATTTCAATACATTTATTAAATCAACAAATTACATAACTGGCAGTACATAGCTGAATTGCATATGTATTACAAAAAAGTTTTCAAAAGTATTAAAATGATATTGCACACTACACACATGGATAATTAAAAATGCCAACTATTACAGATGGCACATGCCATTTTCTAGCAGTCTAAACAGATGTTGGAAAGGATTTGTGACTGGAAGTGATCACCATTGCCAGTGGTGAGTCTATTGGAGCTAGGATGTTAATGTTAATTTAGACAAGCATTGTGATCTGAGTTTAATATAAAATTGACGAGAATAATAGGCATGCCAAGTCAACAGGGGTGGGGTCGTGCCAGTCTTCGCTTTCCTCTTGGATATGTGCCTGCATGCCAAATCAAAACCCAGATACATGAAAATGAATTACAACGTAGAAAAAAAATCCCCAATGGATAACAATGTCATCTTTATCAAGTGTCGAACCAAATATTCCTGCTACCTATCCTCAGTGCATAAGCAATGTGAATGCTCATCCTGTTTGTCGGCTTTTTCATGATCTCACTTCCAGTATTATTTATCACATTCATGGTTATCATCAATAACAAGGTGTCTGCCAGTATTTTGTGCTTCAGGGTCTTGGACTAAATCTCAGTTCACCGTAAAAGCAAAAAAAAAAACAACAAAAAACAGGTCGATCCGAAAATAAGACGTGGAAAGCTGCAAACAGTAGCCAGCTGGTCAGTGTCACCAACTGTTCGTGCACTACAAGCCATTACTAACCGGGCTAGTATTCCTATTCAGCAACCGCCTATTCAAGGCGATTGAAGATTGGAGTGCAGCTACTGATCCAAAGCAAGATCAGCGATCGAGTGAATCGGTTCTGTATCGTGCTTGCTTTTATACTATTAACATCATCTGCTATGCAAATTTCAAACGTCTGCGACTTCGCCTGAGGCGAAAGTCGCCGAGTGTAGTAGCCTGAGGCGTTATTCGCAATTTGCATAACTCCAGAAACAAAAAATAATATGTTGTTTACAGTTTTACTAAGGAAGTAAGCATTTAAAAGTGTATTTATAACGATATTTTATTTCAATTTTAATGTATTACCAGCTGATGGGTAATTGTTTCATATCTCATAGAAAGTGACACCCATACAATGCTGGTTATCAGAAATTATATACGGAAAGAGAACAAAATGGAAATAGTCACAAACGTACGCGACAAGACCGAAAGACAGACAAACAGACAGACATTTTTGAAAAGCTGAGACACTTTCTGCATCTAAAAATCAACATGAGACATGTGGAATGTAGACAAGAAAACAAAATTTCAACTAATAGAAAACTTCACATTCCACCTATTATAGGAAAAGTAGTAAAGTTTTCTCAATTTTTACTAGGAATAGGACAAGACCTTTTCTCATAAAAGATATGGACAATAGACAGGGTAGCCATAGTAGCTTTCTCATAATTGAATTTCAAAACAAAATGCAATTGATTAATTGTGTCATTTGTTACTTGGAAACACTAGCCACCAATTGCAGCCTTGTATCTGAACCATATTATACTGTACATCAGACAAGCATTCTGGACTAACGGGCTACTGCTGCAGCAAAAATGGTTCATCAGCAAGAGTGAGGGGGCTACTACCCAACGTGTAGCTGTAAAAGCTATCACTATGCTCAGTGAGCTGCAAGCCACTTAACTTCTCTTTCTTGCTTGAACTTTCCTCGGACTTTACCATTCATGTCAGGGAACGTGTTCATTATCAAACACTTCAAGCCATTCTCAATGTGCATAAGCCCAAGTATGCATGTTTCAGCAAGAAAGTTAATAAAACTACATTCCTACCAAATATGGCCATAAATTATCGATACCATACAAAAAAAGTTTTTTTTCTAAGTTATAGGCCTATATTTATAGTTATTTATGCAATAAAGAGGCGTGGTCTAAAATTGAATGACCTATTGACACCATGTGAAGAAAGGTGATGCATTATGGTCATCTTTATGACAATGTCCATGTCATGAGCTTTACTTTGATACCAAATATGACATGTTATTATAATTTTTATGTGAATTTCACGTACTTATTACATAATATTTGAAAAATGGGCGCGGACTAATTGACCTCTAATGTCCTATAGACACCTCAAAATATATTTTGAGTGTATTATTGTCATTGTCCAGTTCATGAGCTTTAATTTGACACCAAACTTGGCATGTTTATATGAACCCTCAATTTTTACCTAATTATATAGTATATAAAAAAATGGGCGTGGCCAAAATGACGTCATTAAATTGTTCGAATTTTTGGGCACCCCTTCTGGGATTGTTTGGTCCAACCCAAGGAAGGTTTCTGCCAAATGTGGTGCTTTTGTCACAAAGTGCAATAAAAAAGTGCTAACTGACCCCACTATAAGGCAAAATTGGAAATAGCACTATTTAAAGCCTAGTTTAAACTAGGACTATAGTTGGTTTTACGAATATTGGCATAACAGTGTGCATTGTTTACAATAGGTTTTGATGACTGATTCCATTGGCAAGTGCTTCAAGTTCCAGGCTGAGCCTGGTTATGGTCTGCAGTGCCAGGTCACAAACATTGAGCCCATGCTTACCAACAAGAGTAGGAATGATAACAATGCTAACATTGCCAGAGAAGAGGCTATCTTAAATGAAGAAGTTGGAGAAGACAACAAAGGAGAAGGTTTGTTTTTATGTATTATAAGCAGCACATATCTGAGGTGTCGTGACAAAATGAGTCGTGTTGTACGCCAGTTCATTTTGACATATTCACAAAAATAGGTAGAATGTCAAAATTTCATAAAAAGATTTTTGTTGTTTTGGGAAGTTTAATTGCAAAATGTTGAAAACAATAAAATCGCGAACATGTAGGGCCGCGAAAATAAAGGGATCTACAGTATATCGTATTTATAAAATAAAACTCTTTATGAGACTTAGGCAGTGTCCCTGTATTGTTGTTACATATGTTTTACAAAATTGTAAATATCTTATTATCATTCATTATTATTATTGTTGTTGTTGTTGCTGTTGTTAGCGTTGTTGTTGCTTAATTGAGAGTTTGAAACTTGAATGAGATGAAACAATATTTCATCACTGTTATTTTTCTGTGGTTTTTGTGTAGCAATGTAGATAATTGATTAAATTGCATCTAAAACAACCAATCTAAAAGCATACCACATTAGTGTTGTCTATCACACAGTTTTAATTATTTAATATCATTTGCAGTTTCAGCCAACAACGATATCAACACGGAGGACAAATCTTATGCAGTTTTGATTGGTAACCGAGAATGGATGAAACAAAACAACTTACAGGTGACGGACAACATCCATGCCATCATGTCAGAACATGAGAACCAAGGACAAACTGCTGTTCTTGTTGCTATTAATGGTATGTTTGAAAATTACCAAATGCAGGGTACAAAATTCAGATTTTTTTTCATACTTGCCATGTTTGGCAAGTGACTTATAATGTTTACTCACCAAAATTACTTTCCCCTAGAGATGTCTTCATTGACCAACAGACAACTACAGATAGAATGATAGTACACAAACAAAACTGTACATGTTATAATTTAATTAATGATAAAATTATATAATAAAACAATGTTTTAGTTTATTGCCTGTATTACTATTATAACTTCATGTATTTATATTGCGTTAATCACTAATAATTATATCGACTGTCTTTCATTAATTTTAATATAAGTAGTACCTGTATATTCTATAGTATTTTTTTTTGTCTCATAGACTACTACAGTGTCATACATGCAGACTACTGGAGGTCCCTTTTGATGGGATTGTTCAAATTATTACAGCATTCACAACAAAATGTTGACATGAAATAGACTGATTTTAAAATGACTAAGCAAGTCATTTTAATTTCAGAGTCGGATTTTGGATTCGAATAAGTGGGCAAGTTGGGATGTAATGTCACTCGCCAAATTTAGATTTCACTTGAAATTGGCGAGTGGGAGAGTGTTAGTTTTGCACCATGCAATACATGGTATTTTTTATGGTATGTGTGTAACAGTTTTGGATTTCTGAAGGGTTTTAAGTTTAATATCCCAAGTGATCATCTAGTAATTAGTAGAACATCATTGAATTAGATTGGATATGTACATATGAGACTGAAAATGACATTTACCCTTTGAAAAAAATAACATCCTACAACTAGGGTTAACATGGTGGATAATAGTAGTGAAAAGGTAGAACTTGGTAGTTAAAAGGCTTAACCCTATAAAAACTACCATTCACACATAGCATTAACATTATTATCCTATTATGACCAAAACCACAAAAAAATCTCAATTAACACAAGGTCAGCTCCCTCTCAAGGGAAACTACCAATGATATGCTGTTAGAAATGCCTTAAAAGTACATAGGAAAATGCAGCCATTAATAAACCTTCAGACTAATTAAAACTGACATCACAACAATCACTCAATGACCTAAAGGTACCAATAACACTACTGTGCCGCTAGGTAGATCTTCCTAGTATTGTAACATGGTAGGCCCACCTAGTTGGGAAGTGTTATTTTTTTTAAAGGGTATAAACAAAGAATAGAAACTTAAACACAATACAGTGTTTTATAAAAAGCCAATGGAGTAGAAGATTTAAATTTGTTGCATAGTAACTTATCATAAATTGATCCAATAGAGCTCAATCTGGGTTATATGATGCATACCCAACAATTTCAATCTCTATTTTATACAGGCTAGTTTCTGTTTATGACATTTAACCTTGGAAGTTAAAATTATGTGGGGAAAGATCTTAAAGGGTGCTGCACCTAAGTTATGGAACGCTTTACTATTGTCTATTCGTGATTCACCCTCTGTTTCTGTTTTCAAACATCATTTGAAAACTTACCTATTTAGTTCCTTCTGATTCTTTTTTCCTTTTCACTTGAAGCAAGCACATACAGACCTTAGTATTTTGCGCTATATAACTATTTAACCATCAACTATTAACTACAATTGTTGATCATTATATTTTAAGGTGCTATTGCTGGCATGTTGAGTGTGGCTGACTCGGTGAAAGAAGAAGCAGCTCATACTGTACACATCCTGAAGAACATGGGTATGGATGTTATACTACTAACAGGGGACAATAGACGGACTGCTGATAACATTGCCAAACAGGTAAATACCAATCAATTAATTAATCTGTAAGTTAATTTAGCCTCCTCCTTTGTATACTTGTTACATTGTTACATTGGAAATAAATGAACTGGACTGAACCGAACCAAACAATCAACCAAACAACCAACCAATCAATCAACAACCTACCAACCAAAACAACCAACCAACCCAACAACCAATCAACCAACCTACCAACTAACTAACCAACCAACCAACCAACACAACCAGCCAACCAACCACACAATCAAGCAACACAACCAGTCAAAACAACCAACCAACCAAACAATCAACCAACAATCCAACCAACTGACCAACCAACCAATCAGCCATCCAACCAAACAACCAACCAACCGATCAACCAACCAACCAACTACCCGAATTACAAACCAAAACAACCAACCAAACAATCACCCAGCCAGCCAAACAGCCATTCAGTCAGTAGTGTTGTTAATAAATTATCATGGGTGAATGTTACCAGTTAATCAGTACATTTTTGGAGTGGTGTTGTAGCTTGGTGGTTAACATGCTTTCCATCTAATCCTAAAATTTTGGTTTTGAACCTGGCAGATACAAATTTATTTCTATTAAACCATGCCACTTACTAAACCTTACAATGAGGCTTAAAGAAGCACAAAAGTGCTAAATTAACCCAGTCCCATCGGTTCGGTTTTGTAATTATTAGTGTTTATTATTTCTCTGTCTGGGCTGGCCTACCACCAGACTTCGTCTTTTCTGGCTGCTGCCCTCTTCCAATTTTTTTAATGGATTATCCAACATTATATTACATTGTAAATACAGTGCATTCATATTATTGGAAGAAAGTAAATGTTTTGTTGAACTTGTACTTAAACCTAATCTTAAAAAAAATTAACATACATGGTTTAAAGGCTCAAACTCAAGTGTGCTGAGATTGGTCCCATCGCTGTTGTCACCAATGAACTAGTAGATCATGCCACTTGGAAATCACAACATCACTGTTGTTCACATGCAGTAAAGATAGCCTAGCAATAGCTTAGTAATTAAGTCATACTGCCCTCTATTGCCTATTGTATGTGAAATGAGGAATATTTAAAGTTTCAAATATGTCACAGTGCATTTCTTGAGAATTTTTTAAAGAATGTAAAATTCATGTCGTATGATGCCTAATAAAAATGCCTTAGGCTTTTCCTTTTGTAAGAAAGTAAAAAGAAGAAGATTAATCAAGTTGAGATTAATAGTAATTGGGGACCCATTGACCAATTCAAAAAAAGATGTACAGTTGAACCTCCCTGTGCAGACACCTCTCGTAAGCAGACACCTCCCAAAATTGGCACTAATTGAAAAGCCTGCTTATTTCATATCCACCTAAGCGGCCGTCCGACACTCGTAACGGACACCTGTAAGCAGTCATTTTTCACAAACCCAAGTGTGTTCGCTTACAAGAGGTTCGACTGTAGTTGGTTTTTGATATGATGCAATATAAATGAGTAAGTTTAAGTGATAAAGTTACCTTTTTAGTATAAAATCATGTTATTATCAAATATTTTTTTTGTCTTTATTCACTCTGCTGGGAGAGCAGGTGGCGCAGCAGTTGCGGTTCAGAAACAAAATGGACAGGTTGGTGGTTCGACACTCACTCACGCCAGTTGCTTGTGCACCTGAGCAACGCACTTTACTCACATTGCTTCAGTCTACCCAGCTGAACGATGGGTATCAGCAAATTGCTGGGAAGTAACCTGAGGTTCACTAGTGTCCCATCCAAGGGGAGTATCATAGTCTCATCCACTTCACGCTACTGAAACAGGAAATAAGCTCCAGTCCTATGAGCCTTCAGGCTCGGACAATGGGTTTACTTAATCACTCTGCTGTTTTTCAATCCACCTGTATGAACATTCAAATAATGTTTATTTTTTATTATATCAAAGGTTGGAATAACACAGGTGTTTGCTGAGGTCCTACCCCATAACAAAGTGGACAAAGTGAAAGAGATCCAAGCAACAGGTAAACGTGTTGCCATGGTAGGTGATGGGGTCAATGACTCACCTGCATTGGTTCAGGCGGATGTTGGAATTGCGATAGGTACAGGGACAGATGTTGCAGTGGATGCAGGTGACATTGTTCTGATAAAGGTAAGAAAGAGGTGTGAAATAAGTATAAGGCCAAAAAAAAAATTGTTATGTTGCCCAAACCCGACCGACCCAAAAATAGCGAAAATCCAGGGTCGGCGTTTTTGTTTTTTTTTTTGCTCGTATTAAATTTTTTCGGATAAAATATTTCAGCTTTGGTTGCCCTTATTCGCCGATCTAGCGGGGGCGAAATGACCATACTCAAAACAAATCAATATAAAAACACTACATTAGGCCTAGGTTGGCGCCTAGATCTAGCTACAGTACCTCAATTTCACTGTATCTTGATTAAAATTGAATTGAATTGAAACTAGTCAGTACAAGTCAAAAGTCATTTTCACAAAGGATATTTATATACTGTATAGGTAAAAAAAAAAATCCGACCGACCTACCCTTCTTTAAAATTTTTCTGTGTTTGGGCAACATAACATTTTTTTTTTAGGCCTAGTTAACATACAACAATACAAGTTAGAGGTTATTTTGTCACTCATATTTGGATGCTTGTTTCTTTGTCATAAGCATGAATACACAAAAAATAACTAATGGATAGAAAAACAAGTCAATCCACAATAAGACGTGGAAAGATGTGCACAGCATAAATAAATGAAAAGTTAGTCTAATCCTTAGTTACTTTGTACATGCATTCAGATTAATATTATTGTTTGAAGTGTAAAATACAGTTATATTTAAAGTGATCTAGGTCTAGGCTAGCTGTAGTAGTTCAAGTTTTTAGTTGCAATTTTCATAATTCAAAATGTAAAAATAATATATTTGGCAGAGCCAAGCCAAATGAGACTTAAGTCAGAAAATTGAAAATTGAGTTTTTAAAGATGAAAAAAAAATTAATTTTTCAATGTGATAACTAATAAATTATTACGTTTCAAAAAGTCTCATTGCAAAATGCCTATTGTATAATGTGCGATTAAAATCATTCGGGCATGAAATGACCGTAAAGAGCGCTACCTATTGTATTTTTTGTTGTTGTGACGTAACCTGTTTTGTTCTCTATAGTTTTTTTATAATTTTTTTCAGTACAATTGAAATTTAAAGTTTTTTTTAAAAATATTAAAGTAAAATACATCTCTCTTTAATGATGATATAATCAATGTTGAAATATTCAATCACAACACACTAAATGATTAAATTTTATTTTGAATAAATTTATGTTTCGCCTTGCTTTTCATAACCTTCAAACATATTTACGCATAATGCCTTATAAATTACAATAAATATGTCAAATAATGATATACCTCATTAGCTTGACTCAATATGGAGATAAAATTAAGTCTAACCATCTGTAAAATTGAAATTTATTTAGGTGTTTTAAACAATTTAAATTTTTCTGATGAAATATTGAATCCCAATACAATGGTATTTAAATAAAGCTGGTAGACACTAATTATTAAATTTTGTTTTTTTATAAATGATTTATTTTACTTTGCATTCTATAACCTTGCAAACATATGCTTAATTCCTTATAAATTACAATAAATATATTAGTAATGATATAAATATTAATATTAATTCTGACCATCTACAAAATTAGTTTTTATTTGAAAGTTTTTAGATCTAGATTTAAATTAAAGCTGGTAGATACTATTATTAACTTTTAATTTTTAAATAATTTATTTTCTCTTGCATTTTATAACCTTGCAAACATATGTTTAATTCTTTATAAATTACAATAAAATATTAATTATGATATAACTCATTAAAGATGTATTGTCACTTGAAAAATGACAAAAAATAGATTTTGAAAATAACTTGTTACTTTTGAATAAATATATAAGTTATGACCATGAAACTAGAAATTAGGGTAATTTAAAATTATTTACCCCCAATATTGCAATGTTATGCTAAAAATCAGCCAAAAACCTAAAAAAGGCTGGAAGCCTCTTAAATTATTATCATTTTTCAGTGTAAAAATCTTATTAAACAATTTTTAAATACACTAATTTCTATTCTCAAGTTCTTAAAATTGATGTTACTTTATTATGAGCTAGTCAATGTCAAAATTAATGTCATTGAGTTTTTGGTCATTTTCAAGTGACAATACATCTTTATTATTAATTCTAACCATCTACAACATTAGTTTTTATTTGAAAGTTTATAAAATGTGAGGTCTAGTCACAAAATTAGTCATAATAGGTTAGATCTAGAGCTGGTAGATACTAATTATTAAATTTTAATTTTTTTAAATAAATTATTTATTTTCCCTTGCATTCTATAACCTTGTAAACATATGCTTAATTCTTTATAAATTATAATAAAATATTAATTATGATATAACTCATCAATATTAAGTCTGACCATCTGCAACATAAGGTTTATAAAATTTATAAATGTGAGGTCTCACCACAAAATTATTCATTGTAGATTAGATCAAATTTAAGTGATCAACAAAATAGGTCTGAAGTCAAATTTTTGAGAAATTGAGGCAAGACATGCCAAAACCACCAAGTTGTTGCACAGGAAGTTATTGAGAAATAAGCAAAAAAACAACAGGAAATATAAAGAAATACAAAGGAGATTTTAGAATATTTTGTTCAATAACTTTGGGTATAGTTGTCAGATTTTAATAATTGACCCCTCATTGACCCCTCATTGACCCCTCATTGACCCCTCATTGACCCCTCATTTTATAGCTTATAACTAGTCTAGTGAGTTTTTAGTATTAACTCAATTTTCCAATTTTCCAACAACTTGGTGGTTTTGCCATGCCTTGCCCCAATTTAGTTTGATAACAGTTGAGTACTATGGTAATTGTATATCATAATAATACACTTTAGGTCAGTTTTCATGAAGCAAAGTGTCCTTCATGCAGATTTTCTGAAATTTCTAGCCTTTTAATTGACTATATTTAGATAAATTTCTGGAAATTTTCTCAAAATTGTGTTTCCATACATGAAAGCTTCAAATGCTCATACCTGTGGATCTACTTGTCTCATTTAAAGTGTAGATTAAAGTATATATTATGTTTTATTCATAGGTGCCAATAAGTCAGTTGGATTTTTCTACCATAAGACTCATTGTGTGGTGAGACCTCACAAATATGTTAATTCCTTATATACTGTAATTCATAAATATTAAGTCTTGTAACACTAGGTTTTTTTGCAAGTTTATCAATACTCAAGCTTGAAGAATTTTGAAATATTTACCAATGTGTAAAAAACGTGAAAAGTGCACATAATCGTAATCATTTACTTTCCAAGTAGGAGGAAAGGCTGCGTTCCGCAGGAAAAAATTATCCGATAAATTATCGCTATAAAATTATCTGATAAAAGTGTTGCAGAAACGGGGTTTAACCTATTCTGATGTAATAAAATTTTATCCGATTATTATCAGATTCTATTCCGATAATTATCCGAAAATTGACCTAAATGCGATAATTTTTTTACCTTTGACCCAGGGTCAACATTGATCTTGTTTTTGTGAAGATTTCACCGAGCCAACGAGGTGCCACACGAGGGAAAGGAAAATCACAAAAAAAATCACCGGAAGTTAGTGGACTCACAATACATTATGGTCTGCATTGAGTTTGCGCAGTTCCTTTTTTAATTGGATGATAGTTTATCGGATAATCTGAAAATCCTGTGGAAACACACCCAAAGATATATTATAATCTAAAAATGTAAACAAATTATTGTAAGCGGACACCTCCCATAACAGATGGACACTAATTCAAAGACCCGTGTGTTCTTCCTATCTAATCAGTGCATTTGGTACCTCTCATAAGCAGACACCTCCGTAAATGGACGCGGACACTTTTTGCCTTAATATTTAGATATTTTGTATGATAATTTACCTCCCTTAAGCAGACATCCTGGAAAATTTAATGATTTTTCTGTACAACGAATACAAATTTTTGTATAAAACCATCCTTGTACTGTAATGGCTGAGAACCATGTTACTGAACCAATCTTAAAAATGATAAACAATATTTAATAAAATATAGAATGTGGTGTCTAGACATTTGAGATAGGCCATTTGTACTGAGAAGGCCGAGAAATGTGAGACATAAGGACGTATACATAATTTTACAACTTTGGCCCTCTATCGGCCGAAATTCTTGTAAGTGGACACCTCCTGTAAGGACACTTTTCCCGGACCCGGGGTGTCCAATTACGGGAGGTTCGGCTGTATCGATCATAATTTACAGCACATGATTAAATGCATTTTTTTTGTTTTCTGGGAGTAGGGGACACCATGGAGTATAACTTAAAAAATGGGCAATGGGCATTTGTTGGAAGTGAACTCTAATTTATGTAGACAAAAAATTCATGCAGTTAAAATATGACAATGCTTTACAGTAACTTGTGTTTGACATACTAAAACAGTTGGTTTGGCATAGGTTGAAAACTCCACTATTTTACAATTTTTTTAAATATGGAACTTCCAGACATTTGGAAATGGAACTCCCAGACTTAAAATGGGTTACATTTATGTTTTTCATTCAAGCCGAAAAAAGGCACCTTATGATCAATCCATCCAGGTGCTATTTGAATGTTTTTATGGTGAAATGCAATGAATATAATTTGCAGTGCATCACATGTGTAGTTCTAATATAAAATGAATATTGTACCATATTAGTACATATGGTATAATAATAAAAACTTTTTGTTTTATTTCTAAATGTCATTGCAAAAAAAAATCCATTAAAGCTTCAGGTATTCATAAATTATGCATAACAAACAACTGATGTTCCTTATCTTTATTCTTGACATTAAGTTTAATTAAAATAATATGAATTATTTTCCCTTTGTGTACAATATACTGTGATTGTAAAACCCCAACATGGGATTACATTTTCCCGGTCAACACCCCAATCCCTTCTGTTCAATTTCATGCATGATGTGTTTTGTGTTGATTACATTGGTTTTCAGTTTTAAGTAAATGTTAGGTCTCACCACAAAATGAGTCACATCGTAGTTAAATCAAAATGAGATAATCGCCAAAATAGAACTGAAGTAAAATATTTCAGAAATTTAGTTTTTTTTTAATTACTTGTACTTCATTAGAATATACTCTTTAGGTCAGTTGTCACACAGGAAAGTGTCCTTTATGCATATTTTCTGAGATTTATAGTCTTTTAATTGTTTATTTTTACATTGTTTCATTGGTGATTTTCTCAAAACTGTGTTTCCATACATGAAAACTTCAAATGCTCATATCTTTGGATCTACTTATCCAAGGAATGTCATTTAAAGTGTAGATTACAGCTTATATTATGTTTTATTGAAAGGCACATATAGTTTAGTTTTGGATTTTCCTACCATGCGACTCATTTCGTGGCGAGACCTCACAATTATTAATACATGGTAAATTGAATCTACCCATGTTTAGTTTCAATTGCATGTGTGCCCATTGTAAGCTCGTAAATATATATTACCTTATAAATTTAGCCTCTGTATTACAATTCCAACAGCATATGCCATCTGTATAAAGGTTTAATAAGGTTGTTGTCCCATTGCTTTCAATTAAATGTTCATAATTCCTCTTGCTAGAATTACATACAATAATTTTTGCACAGTGCATTAGTCGTTCATTTAAAATCTAGGTTTTTAGACGCAGAATATCTCTATAAACGCCTCGGGCTACTACACTCTGCAACTTTCACCTCAGGCGTAGTCGCAGAAATGTGAAATTTGTATAGCAAGTGATGTAAATATAAAAAACAAGCATGATGCAGAATCGCTTCATTCGATTGCTGATCTTGCTTGTATGGTTTTGAATCAGTAGCCACACTCTAAGCTTCAATCGCCTTGTATTTAGGCAGTACTAGAATAAGGATACTAGGATGGTTGTGTTGTCTAAATGAAATTGATGGTTTGCAGTGCACAAACAGTTGCTGACACCAGGGAACAGTTAAATTACATGGAAAACTCTCGAAGAGAACATCAAAGGTTACAATCCTCGGTACCGCTAATTGC
>JAOTQE010086699.1:0-15123 GCA_025631205.1 Nesometra sesokonis
TATATAATTACGTGAATTTAACTAAAAGCAACTGCGGATCAGCTAAATCGTCTAAAGTGACGATTTCATTTCTAGTTGGTTTTTAAAATTAAAATTATTTAAATCTTGATAAAATTATTACTCCTTGAACATGTTAATATTCTCCACACGTTGATGAATTTTATCCTCATACAATCGCAAGTCTCACCTTGAAATTGTAAAATACAATGTTGATCAAAAGTTCAATCAGATCGTAAAAAGTATATAGCATATATAATAACCACTACCGATTCCTCTTGAATTACGACAAGGACGTTTACCTATTAATCATATGCTTGGTGTACTAGCACAGTAGAGTAGTACTTATATTAATTACAGTACACTTTATCTGCAAGGCATTTATCTTAATAGCCCTGTGTTACAATAACACACAGTATTGCAGAGTACTAGAAATATTCTTATGAAATTATTATTCAAATAAAAACCCTCTTTATTAAATTTTCCTACAAATGAACTCCCATCCCCATAAAGTTTTTTAGGATACACCCCAAACACCACCTTTCACAACCCACCCCAAACATGTTGCATTATTAATAAACTTGGCATAAATTCAAAATGAAATATATGCCATCGTTGTGACAAATTTGTGTTCTTTAAATGTGCTTTTGAAATATATAATATATAATTCTTTCTATACAATATTTCACATATAAATAGATGAAATTAAAAGTGAAAAAAAACATTTGACAATAAATTGAATGGAAAATTGAAAATGAATACTATTTGATAAAATAATTTGAATACTGTATGAAAGCAGTGATAAATTAAGTGAAACCTCGGAAGCAAGCCAAATAGTAAAAAGCAATAACATAATTTACAATTACAAAAATATATATATAAAATACAATTAAAGTATGTCTAGTGTAGTTAGCAGAATGTTGAACAAAATCACCCTGGAAAAAACACCATCCACAAATGGATTATACATGGGGTAGACAATTTTGATACAGTATAGTCCACTGTAAAACAGGTTTTGTGGCGATGGTTTTCCAGGGTGGTTATTGTCTGATTTTCAGTTAGCCATTTTTATACCAAACCAGTGCAACTAACCTTTAGTTGACCAATTCCCAGAGGAACTGGCTGAAGTGATGGAATCAGTGGAACGTCGGTCCGCTAGGGCACAGGTCAACACCTCCAACGAGCGACTAGGATAGAGCTCAGCATACGAGCCAATGGAAACTGACCGACACATGCCATATAGAGGGTTAGCTGGTAAACCTACAAGTGTGTTAGTGACAACAAGGGAACACCATAGGGCATTAACAAGGTAAATCAAGCACAATAAAGGGTGACAAAATGACAGAAAGCAAAATATAAACAGTGACAGATTCAGAATTGGCGCTAAAATCTCTAACAGAAAAAATGAAATGTATGCTTATGATTTCTTTTTTGATGATTTCTTTTTAGTATATTTATTATTATGCATGAACATGTTCAGTAACTATAATCTAAAGACTCCAAGTAATGGTACTTTCTTGCAATGGATCCTAGTTCACTTGCATCAAAGGTTGCAACATGGCTTGGTTGAATTAGGCAGGCCATCATTTTTAAGCCGGGCTCTCACTGCTTCGTGTGATGGTCGTAAGACGGACGCACGACTAAACTGTCGCTCCCTGTGTGGTTGCCAGACGTGATGACAGTCTTCTACTCGTTGGCTGACGGTTTTCTTTTTAGTGATATCCCTTTTGAATCACAAAAAAAACTGTCGGCTAGAAGACTGTCAACGCATCTGACAACCACACACACAGGGAGCGATGGTTTAGTCGTGCGACCATCGTACGACTGCCACACGACGCAGTGAGAGCCCGGCTTAAAAATGATGATTTCCCTTTTGAATCGCTGGGTCGCTTTGTTCCATGTTTCTTTGTTTCTTTGTTCCATGTTTCTTTGTTTCTTTGTTTCTAATTTCAACACGCGCAGGAGTAGCTCAATTGGTCGTTTAACATGGACTGTTCTACAAAGGCGAAGGCCAATGGGTTCAAGTCCAACCACAGTAGTGTCTGGCTAATTTTTTCAAAATCTACTAAAAACCTTAGTTAAATCCATGCGACCTGGCCTACAAGTGTTTGAGTCATTAATAATGGAGGAATGCTTTTACTCCCCAAAATCGCAGTGGAAGCGCAAACCTGGTGAGCGATCGCTCTTTTTGAACTTAGCATCTATAACAGACACTAAATCAAACTAAAACCACTGTAATGTTCATGTTTTGTCAATTCACTATGCTGCATGCTTCAAAAGTAACCAGAAAATATCAACGATTTTGTTCACCCTGTATGATACAACATTCTTTCTAATTATCTATATAAGTCACATGCCCGTTTTTTTACCCTCTCCAATTCTGAATCCGTCCTGAACTTTATTGAACATGCATTGATAGACTAGCTGTAGCAATGACAACCATTTTTAATGCAAAGCAGAGCCTATATAATTTAGTTGGAAAATATTAAATTTTACAATTTCTCTTACAATATTAATATTAACAAAAAAGCTGAAGCACAAGAATTACAGAACTCACATGTGTAAACCCCCTCCACTGCCAGGTAAAACCCTACCCCAGTATAACCCCACCCAAATTGTTGAATGGGCATGAGTTTACCAATTTGAAGATCTGGTCCTCTGGTATAAGCCCACACTAAACTCAACACTTTGCTCACTCTAGCCTTTCGCCAATTCGCCAATGGCGACTGTAATTCTCATTATGGTTAAAATAAAAATGACCTCTTTGCCAAATGGACTAAATAAAAGTACAAAAAAAATCTGTCCGGTTTGCCATCATTTTTATCAAATTTTATTGTTTTTAAAAATTTTTCTAAAGAATTTATAATTTGGCCAAAAAAATGGCAATCTCTAGCCAGTTGGCTATGAAAAAATTGACACTAGTGTGATCATAGCAACATGACTTCACGTTTCAAGGGGGAGGAGGTGGTGTGTGAGGGGTGTGGGGGATTGGCTTATATCCGGGTCAATACATGTCTTTTAAACTAACTTTCATTATAAGGTTTGTGCTCATTGCTTTAGTAGTGATATTAAATTTCAAGAAGTCTGCTTTGAGCCCAAGGCCTAAGAATTAAAAGGCAAGCAAACTAACCACTAGGACACAGTGCCACAAAATTGTATGTTAATCAAACAACATCTAGGGCTAGTATAGTAATAAGAGTCTTTTTTCCAACTAAATTATATGAAAACATTAGGCCCAACTATTGTGTAGATATTTATAAACAGTATACATTTGAACTTCTTGTAAGCAGACACCCACAGGTCCAGGAAAAGTGTCCTGGAGAAGGGCATTTATGAGACCTTCTACCCATTGAGGGTCAAACTTTTTAAATCAAGTATATGATATTTACGCATTTATCTCTATTGTATTCATCACTAGATGAGTTCCTGATGATTGTGTAGGCATACCATACATACAACTTTGGTTTATTATTAAGTATAACATATAAAATAAAGTCACGAGAAATACTTTGTATCCTATAAATTGTATTCTCTGTCCAAAAATCAGGTAAATTAAATTTATCATAGGAAAAAAAAGTCCAAATGTGTCTTCGATCACTTAAGGATGGTAGCCGCTTATAGGAGGTACCTCAGGAACAAACAGGCTTTTCGATGAGTGTCTATTACTGGGAGGTGTCTGCATGTGAGAGGTTTCCACACATAGAGGTTCAACTGTATACATTTTAAAGTTGATCATAAAAGCATCTATAGATTATAAACAGTTGATATAAATTAGGTAAAAAATATATGAAAATGTAATACAATAGAGAATGCAGATGACTGGATCACTTACCATGTGGCTTTGTACTTGCACTGCGACTTGGTAACGTTAATGTTGTGCCGGAGCTACGATTTGGTAACGTTAAAGTTCTAGTAGGTCCTAATAAAATATAAATTCATAAATTATTATTAATTAAAGAAAAAAGATACATGTTGGAACAAAAACTGTCTACTCGTGCAGAATAACACTGTTCATGTTTCAGCCATATAAATGGAATGTCTTTATATTATCATCAATGTAAAACCATTTTATATAAAATTCTAGTAAATCTTGCGATTGTTTTCTCCAGTATTCTCCACCGTACTGTGTACTCAATTTCAGTTTTGCCAAGTTGAGGAAATGACGATAAAATATAGTATCTTATCTGGTAAATTTTACTTGAGAGTTGGGCAAAACAAATATCTTGAAATCGTACTATGATAACAATAGAGTCATCACAAAGTAGTGGCACTGTAGCTTGGTGGTTGACATGCTTGCCTACCAATCCTGAGGTCATGGGTTCAATTCTGACCAAGCGAAAGGGTTGGTTATAGTAACAACAACACCACTGCCTAAGCCTTGTAATGAGTCTTAGTTTATAAGATTGATATAGTATATCCATCCTGTAATTGGCGTTTACGCTGTTCGATGTGGATGAAATTTTTAAAAATAATAATAAATGAATCTTTAATTTTTAATAATCTTTATAATAGCAAAATAAACAAATGAGGCATGTCATGGCAAAACCACCAAGTTGTTACAAAGTTTAGTTTACAGTACCCTTGCTGTAAGCTTTAAAATGGGGTCAATTATCAAAATTAGACATCTAACAAAATAAAATTGACAGAAAATTTCCTTTTTATTTATTTTTCCTGTTGTTTAATTACTTATATCTGAATAACTTCCTGTGCGACAGCTTCATGGTTTTTCCATGCCTGTCTCAAATAATAAAGAACACCTTTGAATATTATTGACAAAAAGAAATATTTGATTGCAGTTTGATTCTAACATTTTTAGTTATGAAAAATTCAACCAAATAAAAATACCTAGAATAGCATTTCTTCAATTCTGTCAAAATAAAACAACATTTTTCTCTCAATTTTATTCTAACCTCCATATTTCTGCATCCTTTGCAAAACAGGTATAACAAAGCTCAACTTCCGGGCCTCAAGCAGCCTTCACAAATTGTACACTACAGCAACAACAAAAACGTTTGCTTACAATTACCCCTCCAGCCATTAAGCTACACACTCTCTCATACTGCCTATTAACCATAATATAAAAGAGTGTGTTTTCACACAATTGCTTGTTGCAGATTTACTTAATTTGATATAACAGGTAATTAGCAATGTACCAGGTGTACTGGCTATGCATTTCCATTTATGGATGTTAAATTCTTTACAGTTGGCAATTCCTTTGCGAATTACATTATTTTTTTTTATAAATATTCAACTGCTTATTTATTTATGAATATTATAAGTTTAATTAGTCTTATTTGCAGCCATAGTATAAGTTTTGTAATATTTCTTTGTAATATTTTATTTATAGTTGTGATATTGATTGCATCATAAATAGTATATTGACGAATATTTGATTTTGTGCCAGTATCCATCTAAAAGATGCTCATGGTACTGTGGAAAAGATGTTAAACATTCTTCTGAATGCCTACTTCATTTAAAAATATTGTTCTGTACAAATACTATTTAATTATTTACTTTAGAGTGTTTAATATAGGTATAGCTAATAAATGTTTGTATACGTTTGTTTAAATGGCTAAATAATAATTATCCAAAAAATTTAAGAGCTACAAGAGTAGCATGGTAGCTTGGTGGTTAGCATGCTTGCCTTCCAATCCTGAGGTCCTGGGTTCGAACAAGGCTGAACGCTACGTTGGTTCCCACGACTTAACAATGCCACTCCCCAAACCTCATAATGAGACTTGGTATAGAAAACATGGTGTAGATCTCATCTTGTATGTGGCGACTAAACTTTCTTTTGGATGTGACGAAATAAAAAAATAAATAAATAAATACAGTTATCCTAGAAATCACAAGAAATTTATGTACTCGTTGTATAAGCCCACTCAAAGACATTATACAAAATGAGATTGCACATACTCTGTATAATACCATAAACTAACTATGTTTCCACAGCCAGTACTATGAATAAAAAAACATCTAGAAATATTTTTTCCCCTTTTCCTCAGGGTCCCAGTTGTACCACTCGACTCTCAAGTCTCAATGGTGCGACTGGGACCTAGAGATAGTGAGTACATTATATCTTTGACATTTTTCAGTCTGTTGCCGGTGAAGATGCAATATTGTATGTTATACTGTATAGGTTTTAAGTATTGTTTGTACATAATTTATTTTTGTAAACTCTTTTGTAATATTGTCTATTTCTGTGTTTTTTTTTTATGTAATTGTATTCCTCAATTCAGCTCTAATTGCTGCAATGGTTACAATTCTTGATGTATGTATATGTTTTTACTTATTGAAATAAAAGATACCAGAGATATAAGGTATAAGATATTTTATGATTTATAGAATTAAAAAAAACAACAGTATTTAGATTTAAAATAACGAGTCGAATAAAAAGTTGCAAGACCATTGCAGAATTCAATCACAGAATAATTGCCTAAGGTAATAGTATGATTATGAAATAAATTATTGATTACAAAATTTAAAACTATGTTCAACATTGGAAACATTTGATTATCAAGCAAGTTATGAGCAGCAATAATTGGATAGATCAATGGAACAATTGGCCAGTGCAATAGAACAATTGACCAAAACTACAGAATTATTGGCCAGGGCAAAAACAATTGGCCAGGGCAACAGAACAATTGGCCAGGGCAATGGAATAATTGCTCAGGGCAACAGAACAATGGCCAGGGCAACAAAACAATTACTTAGGGCAACAGAACAATTGGCTGGGTCAACAATAATTGGCCAGAACAACACAAGAATTGGCCAGGGAACAGAATAATTATTAAATATATTATTGATCGATATAATTAATAAGCACATTTAATGTAAAAAATGTAATGTTCTTTCTTAACAATTCAATCTAACATCTTGACCCAAATTATAAAAATAAAATTTAAAGTCCTCACCCTACAGGCAAGCTTGTAATCAGATACAATATAATTGTACATAATTATTGATCATGTTATTATTTAGCACAAACTCAACATTGTGACCCAGTTTCACTAAATGATGAAATTGTGTGTAGAGTTAAAGCAGTGCTATCAATGTTTCAAATCTTGTCTAAAGCACTTTTTCAAAATAAGTAAAGTGATGAGTTTTTAAATAAGGGACCGTTTACTGTCGACCTTCTCATTTATCCGAAAGGTCCACTAATCAACTTCAAGTAAGAAAGTATACTCCAAGCAATGAGATACATGCCATCGTGACAAGATTCAATATTTCAACATAAATTATGTCATCATCAACATAAATTGTCATCATCATTCCTGATGATGACATAATTTATGTCGAAATATTGAATCATGTCACGATGGCGTGTATCTCATTGCTTGGAGTATGCACTATACTTTCTTACTAGAATTTTGATTAGTGGGCCTTTCGGATCACACTGAAAGTGAGTACATAAAATCCTGTATATAATGGAACACTTAAAACAAGGTTTTAAATTGAAATCAATTCATATATTAATCACTCATTGCTTCACACACTACATAACTTATACAAACAAAATTCATTGTTTTTTAGTGTAAAAAGGCATAGATTAATTATATACAGGTACACATCACAATCCTTTCCTTGTAAGGTGTGAGGGGCAATATAACTCTATTAAAATGAATAAATAGCACAATGGCATCTTAAAAACACCTTATATACGGTCATTACCAATAGAAGGGCCTTTGTGTAGGTATAAAAAATTATGTAACAACACCAACGTTTATTAATATGTCCAACGCTCATTAATTTTTCATTCTTGAATAACCTCCCAACCGAAGCCACCAAAATGAGTCGCATCGCTCCTGACATCAAATTGGTATAATCTCCAAAATATGGTATATTTTGTGAAAATTAGAGTAATCTTGTAATTACATTTCATAATTAAAAAATATTTTTTATGTCTGTTTTGATGCAGGAAAGTGTTCTTTATGCAGGTATTTTAAGAATGATAGGCTTTGTATATCACTTGGTGAACTATGTTCTTAAAACATTTCAAACTTCAAATGGTTTTATCGTTTGACTTACTCGAGAAATGCCATTTAAAGTTTAGATTATAGTTTATAATATGCTTAATTGGATTGTACTACTGTATCATTTTTTGACTCATTTTGTGATGAAACCCATAGAAGGTGAACTTAATTAATACTGTAGAATTGCAATCCTCTGTATCCACCTACTTCAAGAAGAATTCTAGCCTTACCACTAGAAAATGATGACAACCTTTTTTTAATTATTGCATTTTCAACACACTTTGTCATAAAATTTACTCAATTATGTGTGGACATCCCTCGTAAGTGGACACCTCCCATAATGGACACCTGCCATAACGGACACTCTTTTAAGTGGCTGCCACCTGTAATCAACCGCAACCACTTTTTTACTCAAAATTTCTTTTATATAATTTACTTCCTGTATACACCCACCCTTGATTTTTTTTCAATTTTTTGGACAATAAATGTAAATTTATGCAAGAAATACTTATAATTTAATGGCTGAAAATAATATTACCGAAACAAACGATTTTAAAAACAGTAAATAATAATTTAATAAATTATAATTTATGTGTCTAGAAAATGGAGAGGTTCCTTGAATTGAAAATACCGTGAAATCTTGGACATAAAGTACCAGATTATAAAAAGATTGGCCCTCTATTGGTTGAATTCTGGTAAGCTGTCGCTTCCCGTAAGTGGACAGTTTCCCAGACCTGAGGGTGTCCGCTTATGGGAGGTTCAACTGTATTTTCTTCAGTGTGAATTTTGAATTAAATTTTCTGCTGTTCATTGCTGAATTCTCTCTTGTGGTGTTTGGTGGTGCAATGTAAATTCAAATTTTTCACATCCCGCATTTAAACTTTGTGATATTGGGCATGCTGTTGTTGATGTAGGAATAGGGTTCAGGGCAATCATTATTCATGCTTCTATGGAACTGTAAATATGTATTCTATGGACGTTCACCATAAAGTTAATAAATATGGACCAGACCTTGTTCCAGGTATCCAGTGCTTATAGCAAGACTTGCGGTAATTTACAGTAGATTTTAGAAAAGACAGAAAATCATGCGACACATTAAATTGATTTCTGTGTATAGAATTTGGAAGGTTGATATGAAAGTGGTTTAATTTGTGAAATTCTTCTACACTAGCATATATCCTTGGTTTTAAAATATTTTTACATTTCTGAAACCCACAGGAGGACATGTTTGTGCACATATTAATTAGTGGTTGGTTGGAGTTTAAATGAAATGATATGTACTATCTATAATGTTCTTTATTACATCATCAAAAGAAATTTGTAAAAAAAAATACATATCTAGCTGAACAATAAAACACCAGTTTGCAAGAACTGTTGGCAACCAAATGAAAAAATGAGTTTTATTTTCTTGCTTTATGGTCAAGGCTGATTTTTTGAGTATCAAACACTATATAGAATCTTATGCATCGTAGTGACACTATAAAGAGGTATAAGTTGTTGCATGTGTATGAAAAGTTTCGCTCTTCAACGTGTGCTCGATCTCCGAGGTCAACATTGGACAAAACACTTCTATTCTACCCACCTGGGAAGTTAGTCATGTGGGGGAGCCGGTGCGCATCTCTCATTATCGCGAAATTTTAGTTCCCTGTGTATTAGAGCTGCCTGTCTAAAATTTACCCAAAAAATTATTAAAAGACATATCGGGTGGGCATAAAAAAATTGCCCGTACTTTGAATAATACTGCTCCACTATACTTTGGTCAAACTATTTAAAACTTTGCACATTCAAATGACATTATGTTGGTATTATATTAACCAATTTTCAAGTCCATAGCCCTAGTAGTTTTTATACTGGGTTAAATGAAAACTTAACGTCCAAAACACGCATTCCAGTGACACACATTATATCGCGCGTCAGATGTCATGAGTAAAGCACACGACGAGCCTGTATGACACGCACCAATAAAGGATCATATGAAAAAAATGTCTGGCACTAGTATTTGAGACACTCTTCTGCCAGTTAAGTATGAGTTTGTTGAATCAAGATATTTTTTTCTGGTGCAAACAAGAAATTGATAGCAACATGTTTAAAAAAAGTGCTGGAGAGAGAAAAAATTGTGAAAGTCTTAAGGCTTCATGGGAAAAAAAAACTGGAATAAAAGCTCGGTTACCAATATGATTAGAAAATTTGAAAGAACAGGCATTCTAGAAGGGAAGCTGGTTCAGTGGATGTTGACCCAAAACTGTTTGCTCCGAAAAAAAAATCATAATATGGAAAAAACACTTTGTTTGTTTGACAAATTGTGATGAACCTCGAGTATCTCGGAGTTCTGTGAGAAATATGAACAAAGAACAGGAATTAAAATATTACAGCGAACACCGTAAATTTTAAATATGATAATTATAATGGTTTGACAGAAAAGAAAATAGTTTCACAGATACCTTAAAACTAAATTTTCGAGGAGAAAAAGAATGGCCTCGTGGATGATATGATTCCATTTTAGATTGCACGCAATAGACGTAACAGAAATCTCCGGAATTTGCGTTTTTGACTCATTATATTGAGTTTGGTCCCATGATCAGAATTCTTAACAGATGAATTTGAAATTTGGTCTGTATAGAGAGAACATGATGTTCCTTGAGTGTGTACATTTTTAGAAACTGACGAAAAAGGGTTTTGAAGATATCGAATGTCAAATACAGGCAATTTTTTTATGCCCACCCGGTATATGGGCTGGGCATAAAAAGAAAATGGTATGGAACGCGCTTTTTCTGCTTGTCAAAATAAAAACCCTAAACACCTATTCAGAAATTGACACCCTTTTTGCTGGATCTTGGATCTGCCCTTTCTTCATAAAAGTTTTGAAAGCTTACTATCAGAGCTATCCAGTTTATGAGCGCTTGTTTACCTACAAAACTGCATAAATTCAGTGTATTTTCTACAACAGAGGGGTTCCCAACTTCATGATATACAATAACAAAAACAGATACATCACACTTCCATTTTTTAAAGTTGCTAAAGGTGATCAAAAATATATTAATATGAATTGTTGATGATCGTCGTAAAATACTGACCAACTGTAACGGGTATTCAAGGTATTGGATTCAAACGTTACAAGAATGTATGACGCGTCTTTTTTATTTTCGCGAAACCTCCCTATTCAACAGAGGCGGCAGAACATTTTTGGATCAGGGTGACGAGGTTAATTCCTGCTCAGGTACCCCACCCTGGGGGATGCATCCAGGTATTGGGATAGAGTGTGCTCAACTAGATTAGAGTTAGATTAGTTATTGCCTATTAATTGGTCCCTGAATGGAGTTTTCAGGGCCGAAACTTTCATATTTTGGTAGCAGGTGGCGCAGCGTTTGCGTTTTGGACTTCCAATCACGAGGTCGCTGGTTCGAGACTCACTCTAGATGCTGTTTGTGTCCTTGGGCAAGACAATTTATTCACATTGCCTCTCTCCACCCAGAAGTATAAATGGGTACCTCAGAGGATCAAATGCCATATGCGCTGAATACAGCTGCAACATTATGGAATGGATTGCATTTCATAGGTGTTTGTTCCCATGACTGGGGTAATGATTGTGAAGTGCTTAGAGACCATAGGCAATGTCACATTATTATTATTATTATATTTACCATATATAGCAGTAAAATAAAAGTTGGACCATATGATTTTGTAGTTGAAGTGACATTTCAGGGGAGGAACTGTCCACATTCCCCCTCTTCTGCTGCCCATGCTATTCAGTTTATCCAGTGGCCACTATTTTCCTTTTGATAAAATTTCAAAGTTAAATTATAAATCCTTTTGGTACTTTTCGTTCATTGATGGCGCTAGGATTTGCCCGACGGGGGCCGTGGTCCCCGACAAGGGGGGCCCAACGATGGTAGTCCGGGTAGGGGTGTTTATTCGCTTGGTTTTGATGAGCAAATTAAAAAAAAACGTTAATTCCCTGTTTTTGTCCCATTTTATGTCTATTTTCTATTTTTTGGGGTCACTTGTACAAAATTTTTATTTTGTATTCCCCCGATGAAAATGGCCAGCCTTCTCCGACAGGGGCCCTGGCCCCTTCCTCAGCCCTCCGCTGGCGCCACCATCGTTTTCCATACTGTTACAACTATTGAAAAAAACTGGTATACTGACTAATTGCGCTCCCAACTGTAGCCCCTAACCCCTGTAGCGCCGCCACTGTTTAAAGTATATGTACATTTGTTGTTTCGTAATAATACAGGACTTTGTCACACTTGGTAGTTGCTGCTGCTGATGTAGCCACCGTAGCCAGCAGTACCAGGAACAGCAACTTGGTTATAACAGGGAGGTTTACTTTACCCTCCCTGTAAAAATAAATTATAAAATTATATAATAAAATAAATTAGCTCAATTATAAATATCTGTTTGCTGCCCTCTCTTACCAGAGGAACTTCCAAAAAACACTATTTCTGATGAATCACCCTATGACTTGCTGGGGGGTGGGGCCCTTGGATCCGCGCTTACCTTAGCACCTATTGTCTCACTCAACTGCCCTTCAATCATTTTCTCAAGCCGTGCAAAAGAAAATAAAACAAAAACCTAAAGGTTTTAATGTTTCAATTAAATTATGAAGAAATTTGAAATTTTATAATCCTGGTAAGCTCTATTTTTTGTATTGATACAGGAGGTTTAGCAAACTTGATCAATAGAAGTGCAATGCGAAGTTTGTATGGCCTATCATGATGGTGCAGCTGATAATTGCAGTTTTGTTTAATAAAAAATGCTCTGTATGAGAGTCTAGAGGCTTATCATTTTCAAAAATTTTCTATCTTCCCCTCGTATACACACCCCTAGCTCACTCACTCTATTGAAGACCCTAACTACCCACCTCAATCCCTCCCAGAAAATGAATCACACATTGGTATAAAAACAAGTTGGCAGGTATAAATTAGTGTATTTATTCGTATGCTCTACAATTAGGTTGAATGAGAAATTTCAACCATAGAAGGATATATTTCCCCTACTCACCTCCCTATGTTTTAAATTGTAGAATAGGTGCAGTGTCTTTTTTATAAGAAAGGAGGGCAACCAAAATTCTGACCTACTTTCGATTCCAAAAATAAAAAACCAATGTAAAGTATTCTGTTAATTGTAAAGAGGCTTATACAGGTACAGTAGTACCAGTGTATGAAGAGTAAATTTGCATTGAAATTAATGTTGAAATAATGTTAAAATTTCTGTGCTGTTTTCAGCATCCAATTATTTGACTTGTTATCTTTTCCTGTGAGGCTGTTTTTTCTACAAACTTTTTAAACTTGTACTGAACTTCATCGGTACCACTACTATACCTGCCAACTTTTTAGGAGCCCCTTGCTTGAGAACATTTTTGGGAGCTCCTTGCGCGAGACAATCGCTGCCAGCTACCAAGTGCCCAGTCTAATTTCGACAAGCAAAAATAAAACAGAAAAGAACACCCTTTTTTTTCCTATCATTATGTGTACATCCCCATTAGTGAGTTTTGTCAAGTCTTACCACAATGGATAACTGGATTAGTTTCCACTTGATCACTTAGCTGTACAGTATACAGTACTCTAATTCTTTATAAACATTTAATGTGATAAATGAGTGAAGTGATTAATTCAAAATTACCCTACATTTCTTTGTAAATGTAGGTTAAAAATGATTAAACTCCCTAATAGGAATGTACACGTAATGTCCATATTCTTGCTTACCATATGTAGCAAGGTAGTACAGTATGTTGTAGCAAGGTAGTACAGTATGTTGTAGCAAGTTAGTACAGTATGTTGTAGCAAGGTAGTACAGTATGTTGTAGCAAGGTAGTACAGTATGTTGTAGCAAGGTAGTACAGTATGTTGTAGCAAGGTAGTACAGTATGTTGTAGCGAGGTAGTACAGTATGTTGTAACCTCTTTTGGCTTTTTCCCTTAAATGCGCGAGATTCATGAGACGTCATGTGTGAGACTCGCACACTATGCATGAGAGCAGTGGCAGTGCTACGGGGAGAGACTAGGAGGAAATTTTCCCCCGTCGGGGAGAAATTTAAGATTTCGTCAGGGACCTAGTAGGCCAGACTAGCCCCCAATATACCAAGCGGCCTAAAAAGGCAGGCTAAATACGGCTTAATAAGCTTTTTTTTTATTTTGCTTGTCAACTTGAAAACCGGGAACACCCCCACCTCTAGCTTGGCCTATTCGTCTTGGCCGTCCTCCCTGTCGGGGATTCCTGGCGCTGCCACTGCATGAGAATTGGCAGATTGGTGACTTCAAGATTTGTCCTATCGTTTCATTGTCTGCTCTGTCTATGACCATTTGATGGTTCCAATGGATGATGTGATTTTCTTGTAAGGCGTGGTTTGCTATGAGCTGATTTCCGATAGCTAATCTTTGCAAGACTGGTGAGTATAATTCTTCCTCTGTTCTTGAACTTTTTCTGTTTCCTTCTGGTGTTCTTTTAATCGTGTCCCCAGCGCTCTCCCAGTCTCCACAATATATGTACAATCGCAGCTCAGCAAGGAGGCGATATGGATCAGACGTAGAGAAGACCCTAAACCGAGATGAAGGAGCCCACTTACTGAGTCACATACACTACCCTGTTGTTACGTCCGCCATCTTACTGGTGAACGCACTGCTTAACAGAACCATCACATCATAGGTCAAATTTAAAAAAATGTACACTTGCTAAACGTCAACAACCGAGTAAATTTCAGAGGAAGGGCGGTTTTTCTTTATTATTTTTCCTTATATTGTAGTATATTTTTACATGGTAAAAAACATATTTTCATCGTCTTTAACGATTTGATCACAGATTTTCTTTTTTAACATAAAATTTGTTTAATTATTTCCAAACAAAATTAAAAATACCAAATGGGGAATGGAAATTTAAATATAGACTTAACAAAAGATAATTTAGCACCCCAAATTACAAGAAAAACAAATTTTTAGTGGTCTTATGAATGTGTAAAATCAGGCCCACAGCACCTTGATCTCTAGGCACTATAAATAGAACTACATTACATTCTTTAAAGGGCAGGTTCACCCAAAAAATTACTATTCATTATATGTTTCAGTTTATCATAAGAAGTATATTCAGCCCTATTTGGGAATTTTTAGGATTTTTTTCCCTGTGTATTAAGAAATATAATAAAAATAAACGCTAGATTT
>JAOTQE010086710.1:0-15123 GCA_025631205.1 Nesometra sesokonis
AAAAAAAAAAAATCGACCTACCGACCCTCCAAATTTTTGAGCCAAAAGGGCAATACAACTTTTTTTTTTGGCCTTATCATGTTTTCCATGTATGGTCGGACATCTTGTCTTTAAAAATGGCGGACATGCACATGAGGTAAATGGAACAGAGGTAGATCATGTGACAAACCTAGCCACACATGTTCACTTGAAAATATGTGTCACCACACATTAAAGTCTCAGCTGAATAATAAAAAAATAAGCCCCTGTTATTGAGAGCTGTAACTTCATAATGTACAGTACCTTCTTTTATGTATTTAACTTTCCTTATTTAATGTAGTTTTATCAGGGAGATACCTCCATGGTTTGATGTAGTTAATGTAGATAGAATTATATAGCGCCTTATACAGTAATGTCTCTAGGCACTGTGAGGGTCATGTCATGTCCTGCTACCCAAAATAGGTGTGACATTCTGCTGGCTACAGCAGGGGATTATTGGACCAGTACACCGGGGTAACCCCTACTCGTTTCGAAAGATTTACTGTACTGGTTTCACAGTGCATATGAGCCCGTTTGTGTACACTGGGCCTACACTTTATTGTCCTTATTCGAGAAGATTTGTTTACCACCAGAACCACAGTACGAGATGGCCTCAAACCCATGCTGCTGTTTGCTATGGCTCATCCCCTGCCTTAACTGTTTGGCCATACATCTTGCAAACACAACAAAGAACTTTTCTAGGAAACAAACACCAGAGTTGGGGGGTCATGTGAAACCCTTGATAGGTAATTGTGTTCTCATTCACATTTTCTATTTCACACTTGAGACATTCCATACTATGGGCAGCAATTAGAGCCAAAATAGACCAAACACTGTGTTGCAGTAAGAAAGATTGCATACGTAGCGAGCTCATTGTTGAATGTGGTAAGAACAATCACAAATGTTGTAAGGACAGCGATTTACTGTGTATGTGATCGTTCTTACCGCAATGACACTGTTTTTAATTTTTTTAAAAGCCGACCTCAGTTTTTAAAATTTTGAGTTACTCGGTCTTGGTCAACATAAAGTTTTTATTTTTATGGCTTTATCTGTTATCATAGCATTCATTTGATGCAATTTTAAAACCGTTAGTCTGCTGTTTTGTTTTCTTTGCTAGAAACGTTTTAAGAATTTTATAACTCTTTCATTTTGCAGTAAAGCGATATGTTAGAAAAGGCATTCCAGGTGAACATAGACCAGAAATATGGATGTTGATCAGTGGTGCAAATCTAAAGATGTCCAACAATCCTGGCCTATATAAACGATTACTAGATGAACCAAAGGATCCAACACTTTGTGAAACCATTAAAATAGGTAAGATTTAGGTGGTGGTTCACAGCCCTTAATCTGCATTCGGTATTACCAAACCACAGCATGGGGACTATGTTGGTGATCAAAAGATCTATGAAACAATTAAAATGGTTAAGTTAAGTGGAGTTCACAGCCCTTAAAATTAAGGTCTGCATTTAGTATTACCAACATTATTAACCATGTCTTGGGGACTATGTTGGGGATCACAGAATCTATAAGGTCTGCATTTGGTAACCACATCAGTGGACTATGTTGGTAATCAAAAGATCTATGAAACCATTAAAATAGGTAAGGTGTAGATGACGTTCACAGCCATTAAATTAAGGTCTGCCTTCAGTATTACCAACATAATTAAACCACATCTGCGGATTGTGTTGGTGATCAAAGAATCTGTGAAGCCATTAAGATAGATACTGTATGTAAAGCTGCTAGTCCTTAATTAAATCCAGTTAACTCCAAAAATCGACAAGCCATTAGATCATTCACTTTGTTCATTTTTTTTTTTGGACAGTTTCGTTTCTAGAGAATCAAAGAATCATTATGTTACTCATTTGTTTCATGATTTTGGGACGTAAAACATGCCTGGCATGAGGTGCAATCACACTTGATCCAAAAGGAAATTTGGAGGTTATTTTAGTGTGTGGTAGTCATAGTATTACTATAGTGCACTTAATTTAATACTATATTTTTACTATAGTGCACTTATTTTAATACTATATTATTACTACAGTACACTTAGTTTAATACTACTGTATATTATTACAATAGCTCACTTATTGTAATACTATATTATTACTATATTGCACTTATTTTAATACTATATTATTACTTAGTTCACTTATTTTAATACTATATTTACTACAGTTCACTTATTTTCATACTATATAATTACTAGAGTGTACTTATTTTAATACTAAATTATTACTATAGTGCACTCATTTTAGTACTATATAATTAATATACAGTAGTGCACTTATTTTAATATTAGTAACTATATTGTACATATTTTCATACTTTATTATTATTATTATAGTGTTTATTTTAATACTAATTATTACTATAGTGCACTTATTTTAATACCATACAACACTATATTGCCCTTATTTTTTATCATATTTTTTCAGATCTTCACCGAACATTCCCAGAAAATATATTCTACTGTAATGATGCCACAGAAAGTAAACGTCCATCTTTACGTAACGTGTTGACCGCGTATGGACACAACAATCCAAAAGTTGGTTACTGTCAAGGTATGAACTTTATTACAGCCCTTATGCTGGTCATTGTCAAAGATGAAGAAAAGTGTTTCTTTCTTCTGGATGCTCTTCTTGGTAGTCTACTTGAACCAGGTGCGTAAAATGATCTTCTGCTAATTTTTAATAAGCAAAAAAATGTGCACCTTAATTTGCTGTTAAACAAAATGTTGTGGGTTTGGTCTGTTCTTTTTAGTCTAGATTTATAGTAATTTTCTGTTTTTTAGGTCTTTTTGTTGTGCGTTTTAAAGAGAAACTGTAGTAGACTTGAGCACCCATAATAAATTTATTTTTTTTTATTTTTTTAATGTCAAGATATATAATGATAGGACATATTTATGCAAATATCACTCTAGCAACTTTCTTTATCACCGAGCGTCTAGAGGCTTCTTGCATTATGCGCTATAAAAATCCTATTACTATTATTTAAAAAATCTAATTATTATTAAATATTTTTTACAAAAATGTACCGCACCACGCTTCTTCCTATTTTAACCTTGGTTGTCCTTTGGTTGTGACCTCATTTTTCATTACTGCTAGCAACAAAATATGCTAACTGTTGTGTCATATGTAATACTCTGGAATTTTTTAAGTCAAAAAATCTATTTTAAAAAATACCTTGTCAAGCTAGGGTTGAAATTTCACCTCAGCCTGAAAAGGTATCCCACTGATGGAATTTTGGGACTTGAAAAATGAATGTGCCAGATCCAGCCCTTGAACTTTTGTGGTGTGGTCTTACCAATTCGGTCACGTAGAATCACCAGTTAAGAGTAGTGGCGTAAGTTATTGGCTTAAGGCGGCGGACAGAGTGACTGTTGGGATGCGCTGTTGGCTTACGCGTTTGGCGGCCTTTATCTTGACATTTTAGATTTGAAGTCACATTTTTAGTTAAATATAAATTGGATATTTAATATGTTGTGAGCTTCCATGTTATTAGTACATTGTAACATTACATTTTAAAATGTTAATTTTCAATAAAACCATTCTAAACCTTACAATTACAAAATAATTGCAGCATAAAATGAATGCAATGTTGAAAACAAAGGACACCAGATATTGTTGTGATGTATCTGTAGAATATTTTGAAGTTGTTTGTTTAGTAAATGAAAGTTTTTGCAGTTTTAACTTTAGCTTCTGCTTAAGGCCATTTTAAAATGTTGATTTTTTTTTCAAAATTCTAATTATATTGTCTAAAGCCTAAACAAATTGGTATTTTGCCAAGGTACAAAATATATGAAATTTGTTGTCATTGTCATTTAAATATTGATGTTGATTTATGGCAGGTTATTACTCAGATGACCTTATTGGTACCAAGGTAGAACAGGGCGTTCTGATGGAGCTGCTTAGAGTTAAGATGCCAGAGATAGCCACTCATATTGAGATGCACGACCTAGAACTATCACTACCTACAACCAAATGGTTTATATGTCTCTTTCTAGATGTCTTGCCTATTGAGGTAAAGTGCTTTGTATTATCATCCCATTTATTCCCTTCAAGAGTGTGTCGGGTAATCTCAGCACCATCTTCTATCAGATTCGAACAGTTCTACCTTCTTCTCTGTTTTAGTTAATCCATCTTTTTCTTGCTTTCACTCTTGGTCTTTTTCTTTTTTCATTCATCTTAGTTTGAACATTTTAATGCTATCTCCATTTGTTTACTGTTAGTTTAAATAGTTTGTCAATTTCTTAGAGTAATAACTTTCATCCAGTAGAAAACGAAAGGGGCAGCTACCAAATTGTGTCCCATATGGTAACTTAAGTTTTTTTGAGACAAGCAAGTCTTTACCCTGGTGTCTCCTTCCGTGGACAGCAGAATTAAGGAAGTTGATCTTCAGCAGATGGACCTTTAGGGGAGGAGAATGTCACCTGAATGTGTGAAATCATGTCCAGTATTCCGTGCTAGTGTCAAGTTACTGATACATGTTAAACATTATGATTATTATTATTAATTATTAAATGCCTACTTCAATATGCCTTTCCCATAGACAACCATGATATAATTGAGACTAGAAGAATGCTTTGGCCATGTGGTTGATTTATTCAGTGATTGGATTATAATAACTTATTAAAAGGTGGTTGGTATGGTACAGTATGTGCATGATTTTTAGACAAAAATGACAAAGGACAAAAAATTTGCCCTCCCCTGTTTTTAAATGTTAGTGTAGTGGCAGATGGAAATATCTGTTGTTATTTGAAACCTTGATTGGCATTAAAATATTGCGTAAAATTTAGAGGTGTAGCAGTGATTAAGCTAGAAGAAATATTTTTGTAGCAGTTTGGCTAATTTAGCTTTAAATTGATTAGCCAAATTCAAGATTGATGAGCCAAAACTAAAATACTCATACTGATACACTTTATTTGTCCATAAACAACAATGGAAATACATTTGAAGCTGAGACATTTTGTGTACACAACAATATAAAATATACACAATATAAAATATACACAATATAAAATATACAAGTACTGTATATACAGATATAGAGAAATTAAAATAAGTGAGATATGGAGAAAGTCTAAAACATTTTCTTATTAAAATAATGCTTTATAAAAAGTTTAGGTTACAATTCATTAGTTATTTTGCTAATTTGGAAATTAAAATATTAGCCAAATTCAACTTTGGCATAGAATTTGGCTAGTGGCAGCTTAAACCCTGGTGTAGTAATATTTTTTATTTAATTATTGTGTTCTGAAGAGCAATGCATTCAATTTTTGATGGAGGCCTGACATCTTCTTTTTTTTTTTTCAGACGGTTCTTCGGATATGGGACTGCATGTTTTATGAGGGATCAAAGATTATTTTCCGGGTAGCGCTAGCACTTATTAAGCGCAATGCAGAAACAATTTTAAGGGCGAAATGTTTTTCATCTTTAATTGAAGCATTTAAAGAAAGCACACAGAGCTCAGCAAACTTGAATTGTCATGAATTCATGCAGGTTAGTATTTGTATTGTTGTCATTTTTTTCATACATTCATTCACAAGTTAAAGGCCCATACCTTTCAAAGTCTACAAAATGACAACATTTTAAATTTGACAATATTGTGCTGTATACGTTGTTATTTTCGCGTACAGAATTTTTCGCGATTTCCCACTTTGTTGACATTTTCGCACATTGATATTTTCGCGGATGCCATTTTAGCTAAAAGTTGCATTCTAGGCATAGGGCCTAGACCTAATTAACTACAGTAGAATCACGATCTTTTCTACTTAAAGAAGCTCAAACCCCTAGCATTAGGTGACCGTTTCTGCTACTGCCTAGCCTTGTACTAGGCCTAGGCTATGGCTAAGTAAAAGAGTCCCAAGTAATAGTGCTAGTAGCCTATACCCTTCGTGATACAGTAGATATTGTCTAGTACTAGGCCTAGTAAATGAGAAAAATGGCTGTTTCTATCTTTTTATTTCAGAATCCCAAAACTTTCGTACTGTACTACATACAGTGCATCATCGCAAGCACCACTGTGCAACATCACAGTTCGTCATTCGTCGATCTTGAGCTTGTGGAAACAAGTGGGGTGGCACCAACATTGTTTACAGTTTTAGTAACTTAAAATTTGACACTTTCGCGAGTTGATAATTTCGCGGTAAGGTTCTCATTCGCAAAAATTAAACCCCCGCGAAAATAACTACTTATACAGTATTCGAATTTATAAATATAATTGTGGTTTACCATATTTGGGAGCAGTTGGCGCAGCGGTTGCGGTTCAGAATCCCAATCGAGAGGTCAGTGGATCGAGACTCACTCACGCCAGTTGCTTGTCCACCTGAGCAACGCACTTTACTCACATTGCTTCAGTCTACCCAGCTGTACGATGGGTACCGGCAAATTGCTGGGAAGTAACCTGCAATGGACTAGCGTCCCATCCAGGGGGAGTGTCATACTTTTATCCACTTCACGCTACAAAAACTGGAAATAAGCTCCAGCCCTATGAGTTTTCAGGCTTGGACAATGGATTTACTTTACCATATTTACATCATTTTATTCCTTTCAAACATTAAAAAAATACAAAATAATGATAATAAGCTATTTTTGTGTGGATTGTAATCTAATACATAAAGCAGATGAATCTGCGTTTCCTTTGCTTTTGTGAATAATCTATGAATTCAGTAACCAATGGTGAGCTATGTGTGCATTGATGTCGCTTGCAAAAATCACGCTTACTGTGGAGAAAAATAGCCTGGGTTACATCTGCCCAGATACGATCTACAACCTACTAGCTTAGCAATGAGGAAAAATTAATTATTATTCAATTCTACCGTTTTGACCGGTTCATTATTATACCCTCACGCAGTGGGATATTAGCCAATGACGTCACCGTGCCAAGCGAGAGAATTGTTGAATGCACAAGAGGTAGCCAGGCTTAACTACCTGTTAAAACTCGGCATTTTGCACAATTGACTAATTGTTGTTGATTATGAAGAATCACTAATTAATAAAGAAACCTACAAGAGTTGCTGTTAATGTTTTTCGCAAGAGAAGAAAATGGATTTTGAATTTGAAGACGTAGGCTAGCTAGTAGCTAGGCCATTATTGCCGGCCTAGACTAGATCTAGGACTAAAGCCCTGACAAATCATTCCTTACAAGTAAGGTATATTGAATAATAATTATAATATTGAATGCCTACTTTCGGGGGTTACCGAAAAACATTGTACTCGATGTGGCAAAATTTTGAAATTGTCTTTTACTCGTTCAATATTTTGCCACAGCTTGAACAATATTTTTCGGCATCCCCTCAAAGGCATTCAATATTACATAAATATCATCAAGGCATAGCCTAAAAGACTTCATTGACTTTACCCCTTTTCTACTTGAGAATAAAGCTAAAGAGGTATACAGATAACTAACCATGTTTATTATTTCAGAAATAATAAACAGCTACATTTCAAATGAAATGCAAATTTGGGTGTAGATTTTGGAAGAAATGCACTTGTGTTTTTGACTGGGGTTGACCAGCCCTGCTCTACATTTTCTTTTAACCCTGTGGCAAACAAAATGAAATGTGCATATGTAGTAACTTGAATGAGCATCTGGAATTAATATAGTTGCTAATTCAATTTCTTTCACTTATGAATAATTTGTGAGGTCTCATCACAAATTGAGTCACATCGTAGGCTACATCGTACATGAGATCAAATTGAGATAATCACCAAAATACATCTGCTGTCGAATTATTGAAAACAAATTTAGGTTTAAACAATTATGAATATTATGGTTCTTTTATTTCATTATAATGTATGTTTTGGGTCAGTTTTCTTGTAGGAAAGTATCCTTCCTGAGATTTATTGTCTTAATTGTTTATTTTTTTATTGCTTTATGGACGATTTTCTCAAAACCGTTTTTCTACGCATGAAGACTTCAAATGCTCATATCTATGGATCTACTGATCCAATGAATGTCATTTAAAGTGTAGATTACAGCTTATTTTATGCACTATGAGAAGATCGAATAACTCAATTTTTTTTATTTTTTTAAAATTAGACTCATTTTGTGGTGAGCCGTCACATGGAATCATCTGTTAAAATTAAGGGTAACATATTCCGATAAAAACTACATATTATGCTTCTTTAGTTTTGGATTATAGTGTTTTTTTTTTATCTTGATCGATTCTTTCAATTTCCTAGTTTCCTGATTTGTTTTTTTTTAATTTTAATGATGTTAAGACTATTTCAAATTATTACTAATTTTTCTTTACAGATTGTTTTTCAAGATTCACTAACTAGAGAAATGATAAATAAATTCAGGCAACAGGTACGAGAGAAGCTTAAAGGTGACCAGTAATGGGCCGAATGACTTAAAGAAGAAGTGACCACACGCTCTACCTATGATCTCTGACAACAAACACCTGTGCTGAAAATTATATAAATTAATGATTCTTAGTATTCAAGGTGCTCGCTTTGTGGGAAACTCACAGATGTCTTGTTGTTTAGTTCTTTTACTACCAAAATACAAAATTGAGGTTTACCTTGGCACCTACTCATCTCTGGCTATGGTTCTGCTATTCATGAGGGGCATCAGGTGACATAAGTCCAATCACATGCATCTGCTCTGAAGCACGCACAAAATATAATCTGGCTGTTGTAAGCCTGGCATTATGTTAAGAAGTATTATAAACATGTTTTAATGTTACCATTGCTTTTGTACAACAATTAATTTTGCTTTTAATTTTCTAGTGTTGTGCCTTGAACACCTTTGGAGAAGATGAGCAAATTTCAATTGTTGTATTATTATTATTGTTAGGATACCCAGTTTGTTTTGGTTTTACTTTTGTGTGATTGTTATACTGTATCAGAAATTTTTTGCCATTTGTGCATGAGTTCCACAGTGAAAATTGAATTCCAGAGATTTTGTTCCAGCCATCCAATTATATATTTTTGGAATTAACGTTTTGTACAAGTACTCTCAGATATACTGTAAGTGGGAGTAGTTGGCACAGCATTTACAGTTCAGAATTCCAATCAAGAGATCTAGAATTCGAAACTCGCGCTTGTCAGTTGCACTTTACTCACATTGCCACAGTCTACCAATCACGATGGTAGACTATCGCGATGCACTAGCATCCCATCCAGGGGGAGTGCCACACTCTCATGTGCTCCATGCTAATGGAAATAATACTCTTACTTATAAGCTTAAAACCTTCATTACGAAAGCTATTGAGTTTTTGGCTTTTTTGCTTTGTCAATGTTAATATTCTATTATTGTTCTCTAAGAACAGTTAATAAAACTTTTTTTCCTATGAACTTTATTATTATTTTAAAGATAATTCCCAGGGGTCATGAACCAAAGGAAGGATAAGTCAAAATATTGAAAATGGAGTTAAATATAAGTTATGAAACTACACATTATCTTTAACATACAAAAAACAAATGAGGCCAGTCATGGCAAAACGACCAAGTTGTCGCACAGGGAGTTATTTAGAAATAAGCAAATAAACAACAGGAAATATAAACAAATACAAAGGAAATTTGTGAATATTTTGTCCAATAACTCATCCGATTTTGATGATTGACCCCTCATATCAAAGTTTGTGAAAATTTTAACATAGTTATAACAAAAATCAATTTTCAATTTTTCTACAATTTGGTGGTTTTGTCATTTCACGCCTCAAATCAGTTTCAGTGAAGTTATGTCATAGTTTGAACATTTAGAATGTAATTTTGTAGAAATTTGTATTTGAAAATTGCTATCAGTGTACCATCATTAACCAGCATCATTTTATATTTCAATTTTTAATATTGATTGACCATATGGGCAAGGCATGGCAAAACCACCAAGTTGTGCACAGGACATTATTGTGATATAAGAAAATAAACAACAAGAAAAATAAACAAATACAAAGGAAATTTTTGTTTATTTTGTTCAATAACTTTGGTTTTGATTTTGATAATTGATCCCTCATTTTAAAGCTTATAAGTAAAAATGTAATGTAATTGTATTTATATAGCGCTTAATACAAACAAGAGAATGTCTCAAAGCACTGTGAAGAATGGAAAAACTAATTAATTACAAATCAAAATTAATCACAAAGAATCAAAAAAATGAGTTTTCAAACTAGTCTTAAAAATATTCACAGAAGAAGACGGACGAATGGAATCGGGCAATGTGTTCCAAAGTTTAGGAGCCGCAACGGCAAATGCTCTATCACCATACGTTTTAAGATGACTGGGAAGGGTGAGCAAAACTGAAGAATTGGTTGTCGATCTTAGATATCGTTTACAAGTGTAATACGATTATTAACTCAATTATTTAAAATTTTGCGACAACTTGGTGGTTTTGCCATGACATACCTTATATATATGAACATTTTTAATGTCGTATGAGAGATGGAAGTTTAAGCTCAGTCCACACTATCAAATTTATTTGACAAAAAAACTGTTGCATGCCTATATACTGTATGGTCATGATGATATCACACTATGACCATACATGGATATATCATTGCCATATATGGGAATCATCAAAGTTTTTTTGTCAAATAAATTTGATAGTCTGGATTGGGCTTCAAATTGTATGTTTTGAAATAAAAAAGAATCAAGCATTTTCTTGTTTCTGTCTATTGAGGAAAACTTACAGCGTATTCCTCCATTGGCATGGCCCTTCCACATCCTTTAAAATACAAATCTTCCCTTTATAATGATATCATTTTGTTGGATTTATGTGTGAGTGCTATATCATTAGTGAGGTTTCGCAACTTTACGAAAACGGATACGTCATACATTCTTTTAACATTTCAATAGAACACCTTAAATATCTGTCACAGTTGGTCAGTATTTTACCACGATCATCAACAATTAAAAGATAGAAAATTTGATATATTTTTGAACACATTTTGGAACTTTAAAAAATCGGAGTATGACGTTTTCATTTTTGTATTTCGTAAGTTTGCGAAACCTCACTACTATTGTTTTGTGACATGTTCATGTTTTCTATTACAGTATCTTGTGAAGTGCAATATATAGTACTATAGTTAGACAGTGATTTAATTGTTGATTGACTTAGATGTTTTACAGTGAATCTTTCAATGTTTGTAAAAGGTCTCTTTCCTATATAATACCTATTTTTGTATCCCATGTTTGATGATAATGACCTAATAATGCTACCCACTATGTATGTATTTAGTTCAATTTACACTTATCAATTATTTTCTACCATAGATGTTTTAAAAACCAATTTATCATTTTATTATTATTATATACACTGTAATCGCATGAGTAAGCACCTCGTTTAAAAAACCCTCTGTAATCATGTAAATTGTCATCAAATTTTTCCAACCTCCAAAATTAGTCTTCATTTATAATTGTGATACCAAACTTATAAGTTTTTTTTTTCAAACCTTGTCAAATATCTAAGTTTATTTTATTATGTTATTGATAAAAAAATAAGTATCATTGTTTTTATTATTTATAGTGGTACACAATAAAAAGTGCTCCCTCCATAAATAGATATAAATTTAAAATAATTTTGTAAACTTTGATTAAAATAAAAGGTCAGTACTGAATCTGGAAAATTGACACTCAGGTTTCAGGACAAAACATCAATTTTCCATCCATACTGATGAAGTAAGTCTATCTAATTGTTTAGCCCTGAGACCAGGATAAACTTTGACTTGAAGGATACATAGTAGATTGAATGTTAATATAACAGTGAAAAGAATGACTTGCTTTATATTTTGTTAAATTTAAGTACTTATAATTAAAGTATAACTAGCTGCACCAAATATGACATATGACGTTAAGTAATATTTAATTTTCAAACTTTAAATTTATATATTCCCTCTTTAAAAATCATACATAATCTATTAATAAATTCATCCAAAAGTAATTTAAAAATGTATTTTGCTGAATGGGTTTAATAGTTTTATAACAAATATATAGTTTAAAGTTTAGTATTGTTATCTATCTATCCAAATACGGCCGGTAAAGAGGAGCATTTTCCACATTATAAAACAATGCTGGTGGGAGGTTTGCCAAGATGGCTGGCGCCCTCTATGTCAATTTTTTTTGTATATAGTTTGGTAAGGTATCTACTATTGGTCTCGGAAATGAAATTCCAACCCAAGTGGCCAGTACAACCAATGACATTTTATTTTTAGACATTTTTTTAAATATTTTAAAGCACATGGAACACCTGTATGTGTGCAAAATTTGTGAAATGGAATGTGTAAAAATCACAGATTTATTATTTTAAAGGCTAGATAGTGAACTTCAAATACATAGCCCCAAAGTGCAGTTCTAGGTAAGCGCCTACTACTCAGGAATCCATGCAACCAAATCGTGTTGCCTTGTAACGCCGTTGCTACGTTGAAATTGCACCCCCCATCTTAAATAGAAGTTTAAAATTTATCAATAAATGGAAGTAAATTTATCCAATATTGACATGACAATATAAGATATATGTGACATATGTGAATAATATGTATGAAAAAAAATGTTATAAATACAATAATTGTAAATCATCAATAAATGGAAGTAAATTTATCCAGTATTGACATGACAATATAAAATATATGTGACATATGTGAATAATTTGTATGAAAAAAAATGTTATAAATACAAAAATTGTAAAACATTTATAATTATGTAACTTACATGTTGTGACAAAAACTGAAAAAATCAAAATAGTAGGCGCCTACATGGGATTGCATTTCTACATTTTTAAGTTTACCATCTAGCCATAAATAATAAATCTATGAGGCACCTACATGGGATTGCAATTCTACAGGTTTAAGTTCACTATCTAGCCGTAAATAATATATCAATGGGGTGCCTACATGGGACTACAATTCTACAGTGTTGAGTTCACTATCTAGCCGTAAATAATAAATCTATGAGGCGCCTACATGGGAATGCAATTTTATAGGGTTGTTAAGTTCACTATCTAGCCGTAAATAATAAATGTATGGTAAAGACAGTCCAAAATGACATTTCAGTGTGTGACAAATTCCATTTTTCACCATTCAGAGATTTGGGAGCCTTTTAATTTTGGTCACAGTGCTAAGATTAGTATTATCATTTTTTATACTACATTAAGAAGCACTTAGTTTTTTATTGTTGTCTTTCTAATTGTTGAATCAAGTTTACTTGATCCAACAATTGAAAGACAACAGTATTAAAGATGTATTGTCACACGAAAATGAAAAAAAAATGATTTTGAAAATAACTTGCTTATCTTGAATAAATATTTATGACAATGACACTAGAAATTAGGGTATATATTTTCAAAACATTTACCCCTATTTTTGCAGTTTTGTATACAAAAAATTAGCAAAAACACCAAAATGAAGCTTGAAGCCTCTATTATTTTGGTTATTTGTCAGTATACATGCTTATTAACACGTTGACTGCCAGACACCTTTTCTCATTTCATTCCCGTGTGCCAGGACAGGTTTACATGTACAAATATAGTTTTTTAAGGTTTTATTTAGTCATATATCATAAAAATAGGGTGTCTAATATTTTGGCAGGAAAATATTAGGTGACAAGTATACTCGTCGTTGGCACTGGGAAAGAAATGTTCTTGCCTGGCGAGTTTGCTCACTTGCACTGGAAATACGATTGTTATTAGTGACGAGTTTACTCGCTTGCATTAAAGGTGCCATGAAACTTTGTAATCTTTTAAACTGCCTGCAATGAAACAAAAAACAAACGGAAGTTATTTCAACATTATCATCTAGGTGTATCTTCACTGAACTACCCCTAAAGAGCCTGTAAGTTTACTTTGTACACATGTGTCGTGAGCAACGTTATAAAGGTACACTGTTTTTGACGAGTATACTCGTCACTGGCGCACACAGCAGCACCCGGTTGGCGAGTATACTTGTCGCTGGCAGTCAACGTGTTAAACACATTTTAAATGCAATAATTTGATGTCACTTTCATGAGAAAATTAATCTCAATATGAATGTTATTTTGGTCATTTTCGAAAGACAGTATATATTTTTTAATGTTTAAAGTCTGTTTAATTTTGCACCATTTCTATTTTCATAGTTTGTATTATATTTCTATAAATCCAAAGGAAAAACAGGACAATTTAAAATATATATTATAACATATTTACCAGCAGCTAAAAATTAATTATGAATAGTTATAAGTTTGTGAACACTGTTATAATTACTTTTGTATTAATTTTATTTAAATGTTGTAATTTTATATTAGTTTTAAGCTTTGTCCATTTTCACAAGCAATAATTGTAACATTTTCAGGAGTGTAGGCTGTTTGTAGATTTGTTTAACTAGGTATGAACTTTTAAAACCTGAACTACATAGTAATGATTCAATCCTGCTAAATTGAACTATTGTTTGCCATCATCAGGAGAGTTCAGTTGCCCCCTTTTGCCACCCCAGCCAATGCTTCTGCTGTTTAATTGATTATGTTGTATATTTAAATAGTTTTTTTGTATACAATAGTTCTTTGAAAAATCACCTCATCATTTATTAAGTTTGGAGTTGAGATTTTTAAAAAATATATTGCCATGGATATACTGTATGGATATAGTAGTTTCCACTCCCCAAACCGAACCGCCCATCGAACTGTTCCTTTTGTTTGTTTTCTGGACAGTTTGGTTTAGAGAGAACCATGTTTACCAGTGGTGGATTTAATGGGGACCTAATAGGCTTAAACTTAATCAATGAATGTCATTTAAAGTGTAGATAAAAGTACTTTATAATAATCACTGCATATAACCTTAAGATTAAAAATATGTATAATAGAATGTTGGTTTAGATTAGAATTGTGAGAGTAGTAAAGTCAGATACAGTATTATATATTGATGTTAACATGATAAATAATTCACTTACTCAGAGACAGAAATTGGAGAAAGTAATTATTGGAGTAAGTGAATTATTTATTTATCATCATATTCCAGAGACCATGGCTAACATTTTTCATAATGTTAACATGTTTTAAAAAAAATGAGGAAATAATACATGTCATGCACGTATACAATGGACTAGTTTCGGATCTAGGTGTTTATTCATTCATTCATTCTTTATTTCGGAAATATACATCCATATCATATAGAAAAAAAAGAGAACAATAGATACAAATT
>JAOTQE010086721.1:0-15121 GCA_025631205.1 Nesometra sesokonis
AAAAAATTGCCAACCACGCCCACCCGGAGTGGAAAAGTGTGACCCCCCTTTCGGTGGATCCTGGATCCGCCACTGTGAACTGTTTATTTCCTTAAACAAACAATACATTAAAATTGCCGTGCGTAGAAATGTATCGCCATCGTGTTTTTTTATTTTTATTTCGAAACTCAGCAAAAGTCAAAGTTTGAACAAAGTATTATGATTGAAATTGATAATAGAATCGTGCAATGTATCGGTAAGGTGATTTTTTTTATTTCTTTCCTGTTACCCTAATTATTTCAATGTATAGTAGTTACCGTGAAAAAGGTTAACATATTTTTGTTGTATCAATCGAACCGCAGAAATTATACTCTTTAAAATAAAAAAGCCCTCTTCGGTCCTACCTGGGCAAAAGGTTGTAGGCCTTTTAATGAGACGCCATTTTGAATTTTAAGATGGCCTAGGTACTGCATAGAACAGGGTAAAGTTTGGTATCAAATTATAGGTAATCTCACTGTCAGAGCATTTGTTTTTATTGCACCAATATTGACAAATGTATATTCTATTCTATTTCAATAGGTTTATTTCAAATCAAAATCAATAACATATTAAAAATATATAGCAGTAGAAACAAATGTCGTATTATAATGTAAACTTACAATTATATGAAATTACTATTAATTAATAAAACATAAAGTTATTGGATTGAAAATGAAAAAGGATTAGAAAAATAGCAAAATAAAACAAATACCTTTAGCATGCCCTTCTTATTAATAAAAATAATAATAATAACAATGACAATGACAATGATAGTGACAATGATAATGATAATAATATATATAAATAATGGTAATAATAATAATAATGATAATAATAATAATAATAATAGTAATAAAATAAAAGTAATAATAATATCAATAACGATAACTATATCGATGGCGATGACGATGAAAATGACAATAATAATGATAATGATAATAACAATAGCAATAGCAATAGTCATAAACTCCAAAAGATCACGTTATTGAGAACTGCTTAAGAAGAAGATTCTTTGTGTAGATCTTGAGAGACTGTAACTAATTATTTTATTAACTATTACTATTATTTTCTTTTCTCTTTGGCTGAGAGATAAAAACACACGTTGAAAAATGAGAAATATAATAATAATAATAATAACAGTCATAATAATAATAGTAATAATAATAGCAATAATAAACACAAAAATAAAAACAGAAACAAAAAATGTTTGACTCACTTTTGATAATAAGTTTAATAATAAAGTTTGAAACACTTAATTAAAATCAATCCACCAATAAAATAATAATCTACAAAGTGTAGCAAAATAAAAAAAAAGTAACAATCACTCAATAAGGTAATAACAGAATAATTACAGGGATGATATAATATTAATATAAACAACTTTAAATATAAAATTTAATAATAATAATAATAATATAATAATAATGATGATTATGATTAAGTGATGATGATGTTATGATTAAGTGATTATGATGATGATGATGACGATGATGATGATGATGATGATGATGATCAGGCGCTATGTGTACAATGAAAACACTTAGAACAAATTGTTGACTGAGACTAAAATAGAAGTAACAATCACATCACAATTAAAACCAATTAATCATCATTCAGCATGAATTCAATTAACATATATAATACAATAAACAATCGACAACTTTAATAATTAAAATATTCAAACAAGTATCTTGATTCCAGATTGGAATACTGAATATCTTATCGATTACCTTTGATTTAACTGGATATCATAGTTAAGGTTATACATGGATAAAATAAAATGTAATGTTCATAGCGTCGAAGGCATCGGGAGATCATGTTCAGAGCCAACAACTATCTTCCTCTTGTTGTTAAGTAAGCACGTCACCGTGTCATCAATGGTCTATGCAGCTTCACAGTTTATTTTTTATGCTCATTGGAGAAGTTTCAGCCTTTTCGATGTTGGGTTCTCAGTTATTGAGATATTTTGTCAGTGCCCACTGATGGTTGTTTTGGGACCCTAAGTAGTAGGAGACAATTTCGTGTACTGTATTAATTGCTCCGTCATCTATTTTATATTTTAGTGTTCGATAAGTGGCTGCCAGTGCTTCAAGCAAACTCTCCAACTGTCAACAAACTTAAGCCAATTTTTTTAACGGCCACCCTTTTATTTGTGTTTGAGGCAATTTAAAAATGTTGATAAACGTCAAATTGGTCTCCACAACCCATTGCCTGATAGAAGTATACAGTGAGTTAATATCAAACCTGGAGAAGTTGTATTATTCTTATTCCTGCATTTAGTTTAGTAACATTACATATTATGCTAATTAGCTAATTATGCAATTAGGATACAACTGTAATTGCTGAGAGTAAAGTCTATCATTTTTTCAATATGAATCAAAAACTTGAATGAGCATACAATCATATAATATAACTTTTAGGTAATGGTATAGACATACTTACAACCTACATACTTTACAACATGCATACTTAAAAATACAAATTAACTTATCCTAATTATTCAATTTAGACAAATGTAGTATTTGAAAACATAAACATGTGTCATGAATGTACTCCTCATCATTAAAAATACATAAGTTTTTTTAATTGTTATGGGTCAAAATTAACAATGTTTCACTTATTGAGATTATGCTAATTAGACGAATATGTTAATTATGCTAATAAAAAAGTTGCCCAAGGCTGCCAAGATGGCAACCAATCTAAATTTACTTCAATACTCATCCAAAACACGAATTAACTGATTTTAAAGTTGTGTTATTATTGTTTTGGCTTCCATCATTAAGTTCTAGCTACATATTATGCTAATTAGTTGGTAAGTAGTTGATATTTGATTAGAATATAATATAATTTCTAGAGGTTCAAAGGTGACAACCAAAAATTTAATTAGAACAGAAAGTTGTCAGAATTTAGGTTTCAGTCGAATTTTTGTGCCAAAATTGATTTTTTGTGCTATTTCTTTCATGCTAGGATTGCTGGATGCAAAAATGTTGGGTATCATTTTTTCGACCACTTCTTCGGCCGCCATTTTGAAATATGGATGGCTGCCTTTGAATAAAAGAATAAAAATCAAAATGGAACATGGTCATCAGTGGTATCACTGGAAAAAGAATTCTATAGCGAACAAAAAGTTCCATTAAACCTATACCGATAAACCGATAGTTATGGAGATATTCATAATTTAAATAGTCATGTTACCAAAAAAAGGTCAAAGATCAAAAATTAAAATTTAAAGAACACCATCATGTTGGGTGTTACATGAAAGCTGTATTCACGCCGAAAACAGTATTACAATGCATTTTATCTTTAACTGTACTGATTTTTGGGGTATTTCAAATGTAAAGTCAAAATTGGGGATGTATATATCATTAATACACTATTTATCTTATGAGGTTTTTGACAAATATTTTATTTAGAAATATATTGATAAATGTGCACTTTCAGGTATACATGTACTGTGGAATATGGCTCAGCACGACAAGAGCTTTAAAATGATACACAACACGATGTTATTTGGCGAAATTTAATTTTTGACCTTTGCTATTTAGATGATTAGGCTAATTATGCTAATAAAAATGTTGCTGAAGGTTACGAAAGGTTGCTAATGTAACAACCAAGTTAAAATTACTATACTGGCCATTAATAACATGAATTGCATAAAAACATGGTACTTTTGGCAATAATTGCATATTGTACTATGTTATGAATATGCTAATTAAGTTAATAAAAAAGTTGCCCAAGGTTGCCAAGGTGGCAACCAAGCTAAATTGTCTTTAATACCCATCTAGAACAGGAATCAACAAAAAACCTTGTACTTAACGACTTTTCCGGGTCTGAAAAATATCTACTAAACTAATGTAAATATGTATAACTGCAAATATACAGACACATGGTAAAATTAATTTTAAGCAATAGAAGCATAACAAAAATAACAAATATTGAAAAGTTTGAAAAAAAATGAAGATATTTGAGTGTGCTTTTTCCATTGAATATCTCCACGATATCAGAAAATTGTTGGTTTAAATATAATAAGATTATATTTACGTGTGTGGAAATTATAATTATTATTATTTGAAGAGAACAGGCAAGTTAATTGTGAAGGTATATTATTTATGATGTAAACAAGAATGTTACAATCTATAACTTACTTATTTGTCAAAGAATGGCAGTTCAGTCCAGATAATACGTCTTTACTAGTCGTGTCACATGGTTCACAAACATCACGGGCAGTTCTGTTTTGTCCTGTTTGGAAGTGTTTGCCAATAGATTTACTGTTTCCGCAGACAACGTTACAATAGTTTATGTTATGATTGAGTTTGAATCCAATTTAGAACAGATTGTGGGAAATAAGGTTAAGACCTTTTTAAAATTAAACCTTATAAAGCTTTTTTGCGAATATTTTCTACATTGACATTCCATGATAAATTTTCATCTATAATTACATCTAGGTGTTTACATGAACGTACCATAGGAAGTGTTTTCCATTATTCGAACAGTCATAGTATTCATATTATTCGTATTCATATCATTATCATTATCATTATCATTATCATTATTATTATTATTATTATTATTATTACCATTATTACAATTATTTATATCTGTTAAACGTTGTCGTAACCAATAATCATAAAAAGATTTATCTATTAACTTATCTATTAAGGGAAAATCCCATATAAATTAATCTACACAATATTATTTTTATTTAATATAAACCTGTATGCAGTATGCTATAATAAAACATTGCTTAGATATTAGGTTAGGCATGGCAAAACCACCAAGTTGTCGCACTGGCAGTTATTGAGAAATAAGCAAATAAACAACAGATAATATAAACAAATACAAAGGACACATTTTTATATGTTTTCCAATAACTTCATTTATAGATTTCCGATGATTTTAATAAATTACCTTGTAAAATGAGGGGTATGGTTTTTATCATTAACTCAATTTCCAATGTTCTAGTTGTAGTTAGGTCCAAAAATTGGGCTGATATTGCACTTTGTGATGACAAAAGCACCAAATTTGTCATAAACCTTCTTTGGGATAGAACAAACAATCTCAGAAGGGGTGCCCAAAAATTCGAACAATTTAATGACGTCATTTTGGCCACGCCCATTTTGTATATACTATATAATTAGGTAAAAATTGAGGGTTCACATAAACATGCCAAGTTTGGTATCAAATTAAAGCTCACGAACTGGACAATGACAATAATACACTCATAATATATTTTGAGCTATTGAATAAATAATTAGACACTGTATTGTAAATATAAAAACTTCACATAAACCTGTCAAGTTTAATATCAAATAATAGCTCTTGATGCCACATACATATTTTAATGTACGCCATTTATATTCTGCGTCTATTTATACATAACTTTATAAAAGTCAAATAAAGTCCCATGGAATCCATCTACATATGTCTCACATACGTGGGGTGCTTTGTTTATAACCACCAAAATTAATTTTTACAAAAATAAATTTTTATTATGAAATAGTGAATTCATTATTTTATGAACATGCATTTGGTAAGAATGTAAATTAATTTGGGTCTAAATCATTGCTTGCATTACTTAGTTATTTAGGCCACCCCCATCTTTCCTATATTATGTAACAAGTATTTGAAATTCAAATACAAAAACCGTAATAACATGTCACATTTGATGTCAAATATCAAACATATTTTATCATTACAATTGATTTCACTAAAGGTCATAAAGTCGCATGGAAGCTACTAACACACTACTGTGGCACAAACAGGAAGCGTTGTTAACAACCACCAAAAATTGATGAGTAAATTATTTATTATATGGTTACCAACTATCCATATTGTATAACAGTATATTTGGTAGTATTGCAGGCTTTTAGATTTTAAAACATTCCTTAATGAAATATTCAAACCTAAGTATAATTTGATGGCGCCTTGAATAATGACTGAGGTGTTTGAAGATGAACAAGTTCTCATACATGCATGACAAAGACCAGTGTAAGAAGGAAGTTTTGAGCCAATCACCGAACATTTTTTTTCTGCAACACTATTAGTTTACGGCAGTTTTTTTTTTAAAATTCCTTTCGGGTAGTGTCCATACTTGTGTCTATTTACTTTTATTCAAAGTCCAACCACAATTCTCTGGTGATGAGGGATTTTAGTGCAGTGGCTATAAGTTGTTGGTCAAAATGTTTGAATGCTGTAAAGTGTTACCATAACGAATGAAACAGTCAATTACATGTAATATTAATATGAAGGAACTGTATAGGTAGGCCCTACCTAATCTTTTGAGGTATATTGTCCATTTTCAGTGTCTTTTGTGAGAAATAGTCTTGCTTCATCTTGGTTACATTTGATAACCAGCTATTGTTTTGGTATACTATATTTCGATTTATTAAATCAACAAATTACATAACTGGAAGTACGTAGCTGAATTGCATATGTATTACAAAAAAGTTTTCAAAAGTATTAAAACAATATTGCACACTACATACATGGATAATTAAAAATGCCAACTATTACAGATGGCACATGACATTTTCTAGCAGTCCAAACAGATGTTGGAAAGGATTTGTGACTGAAAGTAATCACCAATGCCAGTGGTGGGTCTATTGGAGCTAGGATGAAGGTGGAGCAGGGGTGGAGGTCAATGTTAATTTAGACAAGCATTGAGATGTAAGTTTAACAGAAAACTGGCGAGAATAATAGTCATGCCAAGTCAATAGGGGTGGGGCCGGGCCGGTCCTCGCTTTCCTCTTGGATATGTGCCTGCATGCCAAATCTAAGCCCAGATACATGAAAATGAATTAAAAGGTAGAAACAATTCCCAATGGATAACAATGCCATCTTTATCAAGTGTCAAATCAAATATTCCTGCTACCTATCATCAGTGCATCAGAAATGTGAATTCTCATCCTGTTGTCGGCTTTTTCATGATCTCACTTCCAGTACTATTTATCACATTAAGGGGTATCATCAATAACAAGGTGTCTGCCAGTATTTTGTGCCTCAGGGTCTTGGACTAAATCTCAGTTCACCGTTAAAGCAAAAAAAACCCCAAAAAACAAGTCGATCCGACAATAAGACGCGGAAAGCTGCGAACTGCCAGCTGGTCAGTGTCACCAACTGTTCGTGCACTACACGCCATTACTAACCGGGCTAGTATTCCTATTCAACAACCGCCTAATCAAGGCGATTGAAGATTCGAGTGCATCTACTGATCCAAAACTATGCAAGCAAGATCAGTGATCGAGTGAATCGGTTATGTATCGTGCTTGCATTTATACTATTAACATCATCTGCTATACAAATTTCAAATTTCTGCGACTACGCCTGAGGCGAAAGTCACCGGGTGTAGTAGCCTGAGGCGTTATTCGCAATTTGAATAACTCCAGAAACAAACAATAAGATGTTGTTTTCAGTTTTAATAAGGAAGTAAGCATTTAAAAGTGTATTTATAACGATATCTTATTTCAATTTTAATGTTTATGTATTACCAGTTGATGGTTAATTGTTTAATATCTCGTAGATATTTAAAGTGACACACATACAATGCTGGTTATTAGAAATTATATACGGAAAGAACAAAACGCAAATAGTCACAAACATGCGCGACAAGACCGAAAGACAGACAAACAGACAGACATTTTTGAAAAGCTGTTTATAAAGACGCTTTCTGGGTCTAAAAATCAACATGAGAGATGTGGAATGTAGACAAGACAATTTCAACTACTAGAAAACTTCACATTCCACCTATTTATAGGACAAGTAGTTTTATCAATTTTTACTAGGGATAGGACAATACCTTTTCTCATAAACGATATGGTCAATAAAAAGGTAGCCATAGTAGCTTTCTCATAATTGAATATCAAAACAAAATGCAACTGATTAATTGTGTCATTTGTTACTTACAAACACTAGCCACCATTTTTTTGCAAAATGCTGTCTTGCAGCATTGTAACTTAACCATATTACACTGTACATCAGACAAGCATACTGTACTAACGGGCTACTACTGCGGCAAAAATGGTTCATCAGCAAGGTTGAGGGGCTACTACCCAAAGTGTACCTGTAAAGCTATCACTATGCTCAGTGAACTGCAAGCCACTTAACTTCTCTTTCTTGCTTGAACTTTCCTCGGCCTTTGCCATTCATGTCAGGGAACGTGCTCATTATCAAATACCTCAAGCCATTCTCAATGTTCATAAGCCCAAGTATTCATGTTTAAGCAAGAAATTATTTAAAATCTAAGTTAAAAAACTATATTCCTACCAAATATGGTCATAAATTATCGATACAATGATCTTATTACAAAAATCTAAGTTTTGTTTTCTACTTTTGCTATGTAGAGCTTCCATGTGACTTTCCATTCCATTTCCATTAGCAATGTCATAAAAATAGTTTCAGAAATCCAATGACATATTTAATATGTCTGTGGTATTGTTGACAACAAAAACTATAATTTGATATTAATCTTGATAGGCCTTATGTCAATGTCCATGTTATGAACTTTTTTGATACCGAATGTGACATGTTATTATAATTTTTATGTGAATTTCACGTACTTTTTACATATTATTTGAAAAATGGGCGCGGACTAATTGACCTCTAATGTCCTATAGACACTTCAAAATATATTTTGAGTGTATTATTGCCATTGTTGAGGTCATGAGCTTTAAATTGACACCAAACTTGGCATGTTTATATGAACCCTCAATTTTTACCTAATTATATAGTATATAAAAAATGGTCGTGACCAAAATGACGTCATTAAATTGTTAGATTTTTTTGGGCACCCCTTCTGGGATTGTTTGTTCCAACCCAAGGAAGCTTTCTGCCAAATTTTGTGCTTTTGTCACAAAGTGCAATAAAAAGTGCTAACTGACCCCACTATTCCTACAACTTGGTGGTTTCGCCGTGACGTGTCTCATATGTTATTATACATTTCCATCTAAACGAATGTAGATTCTTTTCAAAAAAAGTAAAATACATCAATCCATGCACCCTTACAACTAAACATTTTATTAAACATAATCTAAGAAAATATTATACTTGTAATGCACTACATTAGAACAAACTTAAGCTCATTTTAAATATGACAATATGAAGACTTCTGTGTTCCATTTATAATGGTTAAAATATATAAAAGATTTTACCTTTCGGAACAATTTCTCTGCATTGAATTTCTTCTGTGAGCAGGTTTCGGCCACATTTCATAGCAGCTATGAGATATGGCCGAAACCTGTTCACAGAAAAAATTCAAGTGTAGAGAAATTGTTCCGAAAGGTATCATCTTTTATATATTTTAAATAGTATTATGGTGACTACTAAAAATTTCTAAAAACGTCTCTCTTACTTATTGCTTATAATACCATTTCTCTAATTTGTATATTTATGCGATCTAAAACAACTTGGAAACTACATTTATTCACTGAATCTGTGCTATGAATGTATTTGTAAATATTTATTGTTTACATGTTATGATGAATTAATAATGAATATTTACATAATGATTAACCATTATGCAGTGTGATATAAAATTCGAGTATTGATGTGTAACTTAAGGCAGATCGATTTAGCGTCCTATACAAGCGTGTCAATGCGATTCTCGAACTATATAGCAGTTAAATGTTATAATTTGTACTTTATTTTACTATCCACCAATATTAATAAATCGCCACTTTTAAGGCACGAAGAAGAATAAAATTTAGACTGAGACTAAAAACAAGAATATACCTGCCAACTCTCACGCATTGAGACCTATTTTGGACTTCTCACGCATATATAAATTTTCACACGCATTAGCAGCATAAGCCATTTCACAGTTTCAAATAAGCATGTGCATGATTAAGGTCAAATAATAAAACCACGTGCGGCTTATTGAAAATAAATACATTAGCCGCGCGTCGTTTTATTACTTGACCTTAATCTGCACATGCGCTCTGTTGAAACCATGTAATGGCTTATTCTCACGCATAAACATCAAACATTCAAGTAGTTTGTTATCACCCATGAGCCAATATACAACAAAATATTTTAAAAACGGCCCCAAAGTAGTGGTAAGACTGAAGAAAAGGACTTAAAACAGACAAATTGCCTTTTTTTTGCAGATCTAAATGGGGTAAATGTAGCCTAGCACCAGCAGGTAATGTCTCACGCATAGACGCCAAAAAAGTTGGTATAATAACATATGAATAAGAATAAGAATAAAAAATCGGAATATGAATGAAAAGAAACAGAAATAAGAATAAGAATAGAAATAAATAAGAATAAGAATAGAAATAAAAATTATAAAGGTATAAGAAAAGTATAACAAAAACAATAAGAATAACAAGTCTTCTCGGATAAGGATTATAAACCGTAGGCCCCGTGTACACATACGGCTGGTTCATCTCTGCTGTGTACAGACGAATGGCCGCAAGTGCAAGCCAATACTTGCTGCATGACATGACGTGACCCTTAGGAGGATAGAAAGTCATATGAATGTGTAACATCTAGTCCACAGTGCCTGCCTTGAGACTATTAAATATAAGGCGCTATATAAATCAAAAACTATTAACTATTTAACTATAATATTGACAATTATATTTTTATTTCTACTCTTTATAGGTCACGGTATCTATACAGCAAGTAGATCTACTGGCTTTTACATTCCCGCGTTTTGCTGTCCGTGACAGGAGTCACATGGTTACCAGTACACAGAGAAAACTGCTAATAATATATCTAGAAAGATCTATTGCTTTCTTTTAATATACCCACTGAACCTAGGCCCATAGTGTGTAGTCCTGTCCCATCAACAGAACCAGTTGCAAGCGGGTCTCAAGCTGTTGTTTTGCAATGGCTCACGGTAGTTGTTTCCGTATCTCCTTTTATTTATGATAAATTATATCGTCGTCCGTCAACGTTAAAGTTTACAAATTTTGCGAATACTACCTATTTTTCCATAGTATGTGTGTCGGTCGCTTAATTAGATAAAGGATGTATCTTGTATTTTTTCGGCCGTGGTGTCGATTAGCATTAGATTTCATTTCACTTTAAATTACACTTTCGTATTGTTGATTTTTTTCAGATGTTTCTTCACCATTCGTTGTTTTTTTTTTCAAATCTTCATAATGATCGTCATGGCTACAGCATTAAATTAAAATGAAACACATCGTTATTTGGTGCGCACATATTGTACCTAATAGACAACGATCAGATTGGGCATGGTTAGCAGCTTATTATGCAAAACTTAACTTTAAAGTATATTTAGTTTTTGTATTTTAAAGTTTATTATTTACGAATATCAATATTGTACTGTACGTACCATTCATTGTAGTACAAAGCAGTCTCTTTTGCTTCCGGTGCATAATCGTTAGCCCCGTCATTAGTAGACTCAGATTTATTCCTCTTTTTAAATGGTCTTCGATTACTTTTACAGAAAGAAAACAGGTTTTCATACTCAGTTATTTTCACTAACTTACAACTGAAAACTACTTACACTTTTTTTGTTTGAGAAAATTTCTGGCAACCAGCTTATAATGATCGTCGTCGTCTCCAAGCGGAACTTCTCAAGCCTGTCTCTCTCATTTTAGTGAGGTTTCGCAAATTTACGTAATACGAAAACGGATACGTCACACTTCCATTTTGAAAGTTGCTAAATGTGTTAAAACTATATCAAATTTTTCACCTACGAATCGTTGATGATCGTTCTAAAAATAATATTCACCACCTGTGACAGATATTCAAGGTGTTCTATTCAAACGTTACATGAATTTATGACGTATCAGTTTTCGTTTTCGTATTTCGTAAAGATGCGAAACCTCACTAATAGTAATTTACGAAATACGAAAACGAAAACGGATACGCCACACTTCAATTTCTGAAAGTTGCTAAATGTGTTAAAAAATATATCAAATTTTCCACCTACGAATCGTTGAAGATCGTCCAAAATATTCACCAATTGTGACAGATATTCAAGGTGTTATATGTGTATCCGATGCTTGCCTTTTTCTAATTTTAGAGCACATTCTACACCATTATTTCATTATTTTAAAATAGTAGATATCCAAAAACTTTATAAATTATGTGTTTCTAAATTTATCTCTGATCTATATAATAATAGATAAATTATCTAATTAATTTGAAATTACTGATCATGCATATAATACAAGATTTAATAATTCTTTTAACTTGTGTTTCCTTCTTCTCATATTAATTTTGGAATATTCAGAATTGCATTTTTTTCTGGTGCGGTTATTTGGAATGATCTTCCTTTTTGAATTAAGAATATTAAATACATCAAAATTTGCTTTCTCTTCACAACTTAAGGACTTGCTTTTACAAGAGTATATAAATGAATATATTTTTTCTAATATATCTATTGATTTTTGTCATGCCTCTTTATTATTTATTATTATGTAGGCTTTCTATATTGCGTAGTCTTACATTATTTGTGTAATTAAGTAATTTGTTTTTCTTAATTATTAATAATAACAGAATAATAACAGATAATTATAAAGCGCCAATTCAATGTGAGTCCAAACCAAAATCAATAACATTTCTGAAATAAATGGTGTTTTAAGATCCTCTTAAAAGAATGTAAATCTGGAGAATTTCTAATAGAAAGAGGCAAAGAATTCCACAAAGACGGAGCTAAGATACAAAAAGCACGTTGGCTATATGTTTTGTTTCGAAGAGATGGAGTAGTAAAAAGTTGTTTAGAAGATGAACAAAGTTGACGGTGTGGTACATGGTATTTTTATTAATGTAATAAATATAACGGTTTTTTAAAAACAAGAGACTTAAATGTTAAAAGGAGTAGTTTAAAAATACAACGTTGTTTAATAGGAAGCCAATGGAGACTCTTAAGAACTGGAGTTATGTGTTGACGTCGTGCTTTTGAGAAGGCAATACGAGCAACAGAGTTTGAATTTTTTTTGTAAACGAATAATAGTTGTATCAGGTAATAAAGTGCAGAGCGAGTTGCAATAATCTAACTTAGATGAATGAAAGCATGGACTAATATCTCAGCAGATTTGGGTGAGAGAAACTTGCATATTAACCATAGATTGCGTATAAAAAAGAAGGAAGATTTACAGAGCATTTTTATATGTGGAGCAAAAGTGAGGCAAAATTCAATATAAAATCGAGACTTCGAAATTAATTATTGTTTTAGTTTACTGTGTAGTTAAGATAGTTAAGATGTGCCAAGCTGGATTACCTTTGCTATATCTTGGCCACCATTTGTCATGGGTTTTTCATTGGCAATATAGAACATGAACAAAAAAATAAGACTCTTTAAATCTTTTTTGTTTTTTTTGTGAGCTCAGTTTACCATCTATTTTACCATAATGTGAAAGAGATATGTAAATTTGTCAACAATTATAACTCAACACGTGGATAAGAACAAACTGCGGATAAGCTGGTAGGATACTTACATAATTATTGGTATAAAACTTTGGTCTTCTGTATATTTATTATAGCCTCGTAATTGGTGCAGATCTTAGAGAAGGTACTTTTGTTGTGTTGCATGCAACTATGCAAAAAAGTTGGTGGACCAGTATTATCAGCAAACCACAAGTCACAAACACTGGATGTTTTTACCTTGATCTTTGCACGAGGACGCCTCAGGTTGAAGATGTCAACATCACGGAAACCGAATGTCAACACCTGGATATTGCACATCATAAACATCGCATAGCTTGGCAGAAAATGTCAAGCGGATGAGAATCGAGGCTAGGTTCTTTGCCATTTAATAGTTGAGCGATTGCATTACTGGTTTCTTCTAAAGATGATTCGCTATTAAGCTATGCAGTAAGGTGTTATCTCGTTTACAATTTTTCAGAAAGAACAATATTTACTGTAATATTTTGCTTAACAACGCACATTGTGTTAAGCTTTGAAGTACTCTTCATTATACTTACCGAGTATTATAGTAGTCCCTATCAAGGCCAACGTAAATCCAACACCTGTTCTAAATCCAACCATCATGCTACCAATGTGAAAAACAGACGTTCCATCTTCAAGATAAAACGTAATATATATATAAATTCACGTAAGGAATATTTTTAGTGAATCGCGCGTAACTTTTAGATTCTTTACTCAATGGTGTTTTATGTTGGAATATACTTTGTTACTGATTTTTACCAACTAATGAACACCAGACAACTAATTAAATTAAATGAGACAATTAGTTATTGATAATTAAAACGAGTTTAGTGTGAATGGTTTGGCCCGGAATAGGGGTGTTTAGATAATATTTACAGGCTTTCTCTGTGGTTGGCCATGCTGAAACATACCCGCACACAATAAAGCAATGATGGCATCAATCTCTGCCTACAATTGTTATCTTTAAATGCTATAATTTTGTACGCAAGTGAAAAACTACATCTTAAGTCCAAACAACTAAAAAAAGTTATAAAAATATGTAAAATACGCTAAATTTGTATTGATTAAATACATTGATGGAATATTCCATTCTCTTTCCCTCTCTCAGTAATAGAGGGCGCAATTTCCAATAATGTAGTGTAAAAAGCAGTACTAGAAAATGAAAAATCAGAAAATATTTTTAGGATCTGTTACTGCAGTGTATTTATAAATGACACTATTGATTTAATGACTTATTGATTTATTTTTTGATGTCGCTCAAATAAGAATACAATAACATACAAAGTCGTTATGCAATGATCATTGCACATTTCTGGATTTTGTACACGGTTTCCCAAAATAGGGATGTTTTTCAATGTGGTACTCATTCTCTATGGTGGTCCATACTTGACGAGGTTCAAATAAAGAATGTTGCGAAGTTTACTGACTAGAGAGTAAGCGAGTTGAATATGTATTTGGTCCCTATGGACAAACATGACAAGTACGATCGCTCAAATAAGAATAAAATAACACACAAAGTCTGGTTTACCGTATATAAGTAAAGAATTTATAGTAAATTAGTAAAACTTCTATACATAGACTAGAAGGTAAATTAGCAATATTTATCATTGAATCTCGCATCACGGGACGAAGCAGTTAAAAATAGTCGTTCCTGTTCTTATTTTTTTTTAGTTCTATTTAGTATTAAAATATTAAATTATTTTAAAATTTAAAATCAGTACGTTTTTACGTTATGGAATGATCA
>JAOTQE010086732.1:0-15120 GCA_025631205.1 Nesometra sesokonis
TTTATTTGTGTTTATGTACATGTATTTATTTATTGTGATCACGACCTCGTGGAAGAACACCTTCTGGTGAACGAGCAGTTTTATGTAAATTTTTATCGTGAATAAATAAAGTTTATATATTATATATAATTTAATAAGTCGGCCGGATTTAGTATTTGGTGGGGGGCGGTGGCGACAAAATGTAGTTTCCCTCCTTATCCATCGGCTCTAACATTAACCCAAAACTAAATAATATAGGCTACATACATATGGGCCAGGAGTAACATTAGAAGAGTACGAAACACGCGAAATTGGCAAATACATCCCCCCATCCCCACTTTTTTTTTTCCTTGTCAAAATCAATACGGAAACCGCGCCTACAGGTTTGGAAGAAAAACGACAAAATTTTCAAAAAGGTGCTTGGGGAGCATGAAGACTTTTTGAGCCTAAAATTAAGGAAGGAACTACATACGTTGTAGGCAAGATTGAGTTCAATATGTTTTGTAGGCCTGGTTTTATATATATTATATTATTATTTATGATGTGTGCCACTATGCCACTAATTTACAGGTGAACCCAATCAAATCAAATAAAAATTTTTCTGATTTTCTTTCCAATTTATACATTTCTTAGGGCTTTCCCTTTGAAAAAACAACACCCTCCAATTTGGGTCAACATGGTGTAGATAATGGCAGTGAAAAGGTAGATCTAGGTAGTTAACAGGGTTAACCCTGTAAAAACTACCATTCACTCATAACATTAACATTATTACCCTATTATGACCAAAACCCATAAATTTCTCAATTAACTTAAGGTCAGCTCCCATCTCAAGGGAGACTACCAATGATATGCTGTCAGCAATGCCCTTAAAGTACATAGAAAAATACAGTCATCAATAGACCTTCAGACTAATTAAAACTGACATCACAATAACTTCTGACCTTAAGATACCATTAACACTACTGTGCTGCAAGGTAGATCTTCCTAGTAATTTAACATGGTAGACCCACCTTGTTGGAGAGTGTTATTTTTTCAGAGGGTTGATAGTATCGTTACTCAATAGTATCGTGCTAAATCGTGCTTAAATATCACTAGGGTGTATCCGCATTATCTAGAGGCAGAAAGGGTTTTAACCAATACAAATTAAATTAATCAAGTTAGTTCCTTTCTTACAAATATAATATAATAATAATAAATGTGGTCTATATTATAATGGTTCATTACTGGAATATCCCCTGTTGTTATGTACCCACTCTCACCTTTAAACAATTGTTACAATTCGGTCAAAAACATAAATACAATTATTCGAATTAGTGAGTTTTAACTAATAAACATTAATATTAACTTAGTTCCTTTATCACAAATGAAATATTTGATAATAAAATATGGGCTAAATTAGAGAGGCTGAGTATTTGAATACCGGTGATTATCAACTTACTTGCCGTTAAACAATTTGAAAATTCCGTCAATAAGAACACAAACACAGACAAACATGATATTCACAAGTTTTTAATATTCAATTTTATTTGGGTGACAATGCATCATGTAAAATGACCAAAGTAACGAGTTGCATTATATTGAAATGAACGTATTTATTCAGGGCTAGCCCATATTGCCTGGTTTATGCTGAAAGAAAGTGGACCTCTTCATTTGAATGGGGGTGGGGAGGGGTTCGGATGCGTACTCACCCATCAATCTGGGCATTTAAAATTAGACACCTATTTATACTGTACTGGGAGTCTATAGAAAGACAACCAAGTTATGTGTTTATTCAATTATTATTTAGACAAAATTAATGATAAATCATTTTGCATACACTAATTGCTCACGTTAATTATTAGCTAGGTCTATATTATGCTACTTCAAGCTAATTCCAATTTTAATATCTTTGATTTTGGTCGTTTTTCAACAAAAATACACAATGTCTTTGACTTACGAAAATAACAGACAATACGCAATACTGACATTTACACAAATAACAGTTACCATAAAAATATCGAACCAACCAGTGATTCTAGAATATTTTGGTTAACAATTTGATTTTTTTAAATATTTTAGACACTGTAGATACGGTACAGATGTAATCATCTTAATAATGTCCATCCACCACGCACTATACACGTGGAATCGTCTAAACAATTATACATAGCCCTAGGCCTATGTTGATATTTTAAATAATAATATTATAATTTGCTTAATAATGTCTATCCACCGCCCGTTATACACGTGATATGGCCTACAAATTAGACAATTAGACATTCTATAAAACAATGATTATATTAATTTTGATCATATTTTAGACACCGTAGACAGCGATGCAGTCGTCTTACTACTCTATATCCAACGCCTATACACGTGAAATGATCTGAAAATTAGATATCCTAAATAAAGGTAATTTCTTTTAATGGTGTTTATTTTTCTATTGCTTAATGATAAATATTTTAATTCAGTTTGTCTCCTGTATACAATGATACTGTGATAACATACTATTGTACTTATTTATTTTTTTTAATAGCTCTTTCAAATTAAGCTAATACATTATTAGTTTAATCATCGATACATTTTTTTCATTTCTTTATGATTTTTTTTCATGGTGTTAAAATATTTATTTTTAAATATCGAATTAAATTAACTCAATAAATAAATTGTGCTGTATCAGCATATGAGTTTGAATCGCTTTGCTGGAGAGCGGCTTGCCCTACTTCCACAACATTGATGATAGAATTGACTCCTTACTGGGCTAGAAGTGTATAAATAGATTAACAACTCGGATTCTCATAATAAAATAATAAACCTATCATACTGTCATTCGTGAGATATGTCAAGCCAGTCATTTATCAAATATTCATTCAAGTTAATAACTAACATCCCCTAAAAAAATATAAAAATAAACATTTATTTGTATTGTGTGGTACCATAAGTTTGGTTGGTTTGTCGACTTGTCCAATACATTGAATTATTCTTTACCAGTTAAGTTTGCATCCCAGGAAATTATCTACCATTATGTAAGTATACACCAATGCAAACCTAGTATATACTGTGTAGATCTAACTACTATTGTTATTTTTGCTTTTCCATTATAAGATATAGCAGTATTGGGTGATGGTACAACTATCTGATTAAAGAGAGTGATACAGTATATAATATTTAAATGTAGAAACAAATAATTTATAATTTATATTAATGAAATTGTTTTATAAAGTTCATGAATTGTACATCGTTCTTTTTATTACAAATATTTTTGCCCTTTTATATCGTTAGTTCTTAATATTAGTTATTATTTTTATATTACTTTATGTATAACTTAAATAAAAAAATAACTAAAAAACTCGTCCAACTTCTAACGCGTATCGATAATATAATTGTTTGTTTTTCTGTAACGCCTCCTTGGAATAATAGCACCCACTTGTTGCTCGGAACAATCCACACGAAGGGGAGTTTAGTAGGTAGGTTTACTTTGAATCGAGGTTCTCTGCTTTATCAGCGGCTTGATAGTCCGTCTGCTTTGACGTAAGATACGTTATTGGTAACTCTTCATTCATTAAAATCATCTAAAAAAGAATGAAATCAGAAAGTAAAGTCAGCGGAACACGGTCCTTCTTCTTGCCGTGGTCTTTATCATCTGCATAAGAGTAACACCAATATTCTCATAATCATCACATTTTATCTTTAATTGTCATCTTTATCTTAATTGTCATCAGTTTCGTTATCAGAACCGTCATCATCCTCATCATCATCATCATCATCACTATCATCATCATCATCATCATCATCATCACTATCATATTCATCATCATCATCATCATCATCATCATCATCATCATCATTCTGTTCTTTCATCTTCTTCTATAACATCCAAATGTATTCAACTCAATCATAAGAACCATCTAAAATAAACAAATTAATGAGAAAGTAAATAAATTACATGATGATGATGATGATGATGATGACGATGATTATCGTGATCACGATGGAGATGATGATGATGATGATGATGATATTACCATGATATTAATATTATTGAATTATATATATTATAGGCTAATCACAATCATCATCAACATCATCACCATCTTCCTCATCATTATTATCATCATAGTCGTCGTCCTCGACGTTGTCATCATCATCATCATCATCATCATCACCACCATCATCATCACTATCATCATCATCATCATCTTCATCATCATCATAATCATCATCATCATCATCATCATCATAATTCTCTTCTTTCATCATCGTTATCATCATAATCATCATCATCATTGTCATCGGGTCGCTCTTAAATCCGGATTTTGATTGTGAAAAGCAAAAAAAAATCCAAGCATACAATAACAAGTCTGGCTTATGCCTCTAAGAGCCTTTATATACGGCGTATGTGTATATGCATGCTTCTTACTTCATAGTCATTAAAACCCCACACGAATATTTTGGGTTAATTTTAGTGAGGGTGCTTAAAGCTGTTATGTTAAGCCCCCCCCCCCCTAAATCCGCGAGCGACTAAATCATCATCATCATCATCATCATTATCAACAACAACAACAACAACAACAACAACAACAACAACAACAACAACAACAACAACTACATCATCATCATCATCATAATTATTATTATTATTTTTGTAAACGTACCTGTTTGTCTTCTGCTGGTGGTGGGTTTCGCAAAAATATACACAATGGAGCAAACAGTATATTGAGAATGGCCATACCACGAACCATCCTAAATATAAACAATGGAAACACATTAATGAGTTACGAGATATAAGATGTCCATACATACCTAAAGCTGTATATTTTATTATTTTGAAATATCCATCGTATTATCTTATCTTGTCAATTGCTAAAAAATACAAACCTTTAAAAGTAGTCTATAATAATACTAATGGACAAAACAAGCAAGGGTAACACAAAAATATGGGTCTAAATGTATTTAATTTATCTGAATCAATCAAATATAACATTCATGACACAAGACAAGAACAACTCTTTAAATAAATTATTATTGTTATTAATCTAAAAATAATGTAGGCCTCATCATCGTCGTCATTATCATCATCATCATCATCATCATCACCATGATCATTATCATCATCAAAATCATTATCTTTTTCTTCTACTTCTCGCTTAATCGGCGTTTGTCATCAATATCATTATTATCATTATTATTAGGATTTACGATGATGACATATGTAATGTTGGTTGAAATATAAAATCCTGACACGATGGCGCGTAACTCATTGCTTTGGATACAATATTATATTATATCTGATGTTGACAAAATTAATGTTGAAATATTGAATCCTGACATGATGGCGTGTTGTCATTTCTTGGAGAGTATGTATTATACTTCAGTATGACATACTTAATGTTAAAATATTGAATCTTGACACGATGCTATGTACCATATGTATACTTAATGATGACATAATTAATATCGAAATAATGAATCCGCTGAACCGACGTGTATCTCGTACCATGGTGTGTATATACTTAAGTTGGTAATTTGCCCTTTCGATTTGTAGGAGAAGATAGCATATAGTAAAACTGTACATACCATGGGAATCCAACTACCGACATCAGCTCACCGCTCACGGATGGCCCTATAGGGAAAACAGTCAATATGATTGTATTAATAATTGTGCTTTACGATGATGTGATCATTCCGATGTATTATTATTATTATTGTTGTTGTTTTGGCAGAATATTATATTTTGCACACCTTTGGCCTCAATTTCCTAAGGCTTAGGTGGGCCCTGAACCCACGCCTATTGTCACCAGTTGTTAAAATCTGACACTGTGCTTGTCCAACGAAAGACATTGAGCCCCCTCTATCGAGCTCCGGTGGATCCTCTTCTGGGTAGGGAGCCTATATTGCACCAGATTATAAGACCTGTGAATTGGATGTTGTGAATAAAAGAAGTGTTTCTGTTAATGTGAAAATAAATTTGATTCCACGTCGAGGAAACGCAATACTGACAGTGTTTCCTGGCACTGTCTCAGTACTGAGTACTGAAATACAACTACGGCACGCAAGAGCGGACATCTACATCGAGTATACTACCCATCGATGTATACCGATGAGTAATTATTTGTACTCAATGGGAAATTATGTGCACTCTATGTAAACTCAATAGAATAATAGAAGTTGTATACGCGATGTGTAGGTATGTATACCCAATGTATATATGTCCGCTCTGGCGTACCATTCATAACAAAAGACTTACCGACGGCAAAACCAATGCAAAACGCAACATCAGCAATAGCATAAACACTTCCATAGACAGAGACATGACGGATATCTACTAAATACCCCATTAATGGTAACATCGTAGAATCTACCATACCTAAAATAAAAACATCATTTCCGTGAGAAAAAAAAATTCCATCACAAATATAGTTAATTCGATTAAGATTTACATAAAATTAGTGAGTGTTTATTTGGTACAGAAACTATGGGCGGCGGCAGCTAATAGGCCTAATAAAACAAAACAATATTCACTATCAACATTATATCATGTCATATCGATCGATCGTTTAATTGTTGGTTAACGATATTCTTGATGTTACAGCTTCTGTTCAATTTATTTTCAATCATCAGGCACGTTTCAAGGTCTTTCGGTCATCTTAACAGTTAGGTTGTCGGTCCGATACCACTTGTGGCCTATTTTTATAGTTGATAATGTTATCCCGGTCGGTAATTCCATTAGTCTGTCAGTCGGTTGGTCAGTAGATCACCCAGTTGGTCGTTAAGCGGGTGGGCTGGTTGTTCGGTCGATTGTTCGGTGGTCATTCGGTTATTCGTTCTGTCGGTCGACCCGGTCAGATGGTCGGTCGTTTGGTCAGTCGGTCGGTGCATTGTTCGATCCGCTGTTCGGTTGGTTGGCCGGTTGTTCGGTTAGTCAGTTGGTTGGTCAGTCTGTTGGTTGGCTGTTCGTTCGGTTGGTCGGTTGGTTGGATGATCGGTAGTTCGGTCGGTTGTTCGACTAGTTGGTCATTTGGTCAGACGGTCGTTCAGTTGATCGGTTGGTTGGTCGGTCGGATTGTCGGTCAGTTGGTAGGTCGTTCAGTTGTTCCTTTCGTTGGTCGGTCGATCGGATGGTCGGTCAGACAGTTTGTTGGTCGGTCAGTCGTTCGGTCTGTCAATCGACTGTTTGGTCGGTTAGATGGTTGGTCGTTTGTTCGGTCGTCGGTCCTTAATTTGTCTATTTTGCTAACTTACCAACAGCAAAACCAAGTAGTAGATTTGGAAGAATGATATCGGGAATAGAATCACTAAAGGAAATCTACAAGAAAAAAACATTCCTTATTATTATTTACAACCATACTCATTTTCCACACCACACCACGCTTGTACTGTATATATTTAGTTCAGAACTAGGTAATATTTTTAACCACTAATAGTCATCAAATACCAAGTCATTTGATCTAAGTCAGAATAGTGTTTTCCTCAGTGAGTACTATCCAGTAAACAGTACTAATATTCACCAAACAGTAGGCCTAGGCCTAGCAGAATTATGTAAATATAGTACTACGGTACTATTCTGTGAATAGTACTACTATTTAGTGAATAGTACTACTATTCAGCGAATAATACTACTATTTAGTAAACAGTACTACTATTTACTGAATAATATTACTATTTAGTAAATAGTACTGCTATTAAATACTAAGATTCGGTAAATAGTAGTATTATTCAGTAAATAGTACTACAGTACTATTCAATGAATATTAGAGCTATTCAATAAATAGTATAATATCTACTTGTTGCAAAAACCTAATCAAAGATTGGCGTTTGGCAGGATTCTAACCAATGACTATGGGCTAGCAGACCGGTAATCAGGACATAAACAACTACTTACCAAAACCATCGCTCCAGCAGTTATCAAAATACCAAGCATTGAACATAGCCACCTGCAACAAGAAATTTAAATGTTATCATTACATTAATGTATGATGATTTTTACATTAATATATGAAATTTAACTTATATTTTATCATTACATTAATGTATGAAATATAACTTATATTTTATCTTTACATCAATGTGTTATGTTTAGCTGTAACTTATTCTATGAAGTTGAAATTATGGCCAATAGGATAAAAGAAATTGTTGTTTTTTCAAAATAAAAACATTTTGAAATGTTGGCCGGTCAATTGAAATTTATGCATTTATTTGTTTCTTGACACCTTTTTTCTATTTCATCAATATTTATTATTTATTTATTCAGTAAATAAAATCATTTCAACTATGGACAACTTATTCCACTGCCATTCTCTTGTTAAAGTTAGAGAATCAATAAAAAAACAAGTGAATAAAATAATCTTAATTAAATGCAGTGTCATGAATGTACTTGTTTACATTCAAAGACATTACAGGTTTGGCTTTCATTTAAAATCTATTACCATTAATTAAAATATAGGTTATTAAAGACAAGTCTGTTGTTTCTGCAGTAGGATTGCAATAATCAAAAGAGAAGCCTTGATATTTTGTGAGTACTACCATGCTGAGCAATGACACCAGTGTTATAAAAACAGTGCTTTTGAGGATATAGTACGTAACATCTTTTTAAAAACTGGAAGTGAATTATACTTCCTTTATTTCATAAGGTATTTACTCAACAGTCTTAAAATTATTGGGTTCGCCTGGCTTGAGATGTTTTGTGTTCTTAAGTTTATAAATACCAATTGTTACATAATAGAGGTGTATGTATTCATATTGCTCAAAAGTATAAAAAAAAAACAAATAAGAAGTAAATTAAATGACGTTCAAATTATTGTCGGTAAAAAAAGTTATTGATTTCAACTCATCTCAATTTTCATTTGTATTGTTTGATAATTTTAATATTACGTTTTAAAAAGTCTTATATAGGCCAATAACATATTTTCTATGTACTTGTGTAAGCATTATAAATTTTGACGAAATAGGAGAATATCATTACAGTTGAACCTGTAAAAAATAGATCCCTGGTTGAACCTAAGAGGACTCGCTAGGGTCTGGGAAAAGTGTCGGTTTTACGGGAGGTGTCCGTTTACGAGAATTTCAGCCGATAGAGGGTCAAAGTTTTAAAATTATGAATACGTCCTTATATCTCACATTTCACGGTCTTCTCAAAACAAGAGGCCTTTCAAATTTCCTGACACCGCATTCTATATTTTATTAAACATTGTTTATCTTTTTTAAGATTGGTCAGTTATATGATTCTCAGCCGTTACAGTATAAAGACGATTTTGTACATTGTGTACAGAAATTTGTTTTCCTTGTACAGAAAAAAAAATCACTGTGTTTTCGGGATGTCCGCTTATGGCAGGTAAATTAACATACAAAAATTCTAAATTTTAAGACAAAACGTGCCCGCGTCTGCATACGGGAGGTGTCCCCAAACGAGAGGTACCAAATGCACTGATTAGATAGGAAAAACAAAACTGGTCTTTGAATAGTGTCCGTTATTGGAGGTGTCCGCTTACGAGAGGTAGAGAGAGGTATACTGTGTGTGTCTACTTTGGAATTGTAATGGAAGAAGTGACACAGTCATAGAAACGCTGTGCATTAGTCAACTTATTAAATTGTATATCTAAACATTGTATACCAGTCATCTTAAAAATAAGAATTGTGTTAAACATTGCCAGACATGAAGAAAATTGTTATCTATTGTTTAGCGCATTAAGAATTAGACTGTTTAATTGCAACATCTTCTCTCTGATTAAAATAACTCATTTCGTAATTCACATATCATCTCAAACTCAACCGATGCATTAAATTACGAAGGCTATTAATGAATTCCAATTTATTGATCTAAATATAAAGATTAATTATACATTATTCTAAATTATATACATTTGTTAAATACCTGGAAATAAGTGATTGTTGGTAGACATTTGTCAAACCTTGAATTGTTTGCGTTATAATTGGAATTGTTCAATCAGCAGATTAAGGGATTAAATAACGAGCGAGAAGGTAATTATACAACTAATTAAGATGAGAACAGCAATTAGAGAAATAATAATCATTATTACAAATAACAGCTTATATTAAGAAACGTTTAAAGGTTTCAATTGATGACAATTACCTTACAACTGGCATCCTAGCTAAATTTCATTTTAAAAGTCATGAAAACAAATCTTAATACTGTACCTATTTGTATCTATATATGGTGTTATTAATAATATTAACGTAATTTCGATAACTTTTAATGATTTAACAGTTTAAGACCACACTTAGGAAAGCTGAAGAAAAGCCAAGGTAAGATTATTTCAATAAGGCCTGCTGGATTTGCTCTACGATATCGATAGCTGGTCTGCTAATTTACTATTAACATCTAAAACGTTAGGCCTATATCATTTCATCAATTGTTTATTGATGAACTAGGCCTATTAGTAATTTCAAGGCACTCTATAGTTATCTATACCCATCGGATATTTGGTCAGCAGTCCCCTTTCCGTTAAAAATTGTATATGATATTTTCTATTAAGTTTAATTTATTTCGTGCCGCCGCTTAACAGCTCTTAAATTTAATTCATTGTTGGCACTAACGGTCTTCCGTACTATCAAGTAGGCCTATCTATTCTTACCTTCCCATACGGAAACCATATGGTCCAAATATATTTGTACTAATCAAATATGATATACTTGATGGCAAGAATATTGCTCCTGTTAAAATAAAAGGACAAATAGTTATTTATCCATGAATTGTTGTAGTAATTATGTAAATTTTTTCTAGGGGTAGGGGACTGTAATGGTAGCATTTTGAAAATGACGTTATTAGTTCAAATAACTTGATAAATAAATCGCTATAAATTGGATTTAACTACATAGAAGCCATGTCAGAAAAGATGTTTCGCAAGTTCAGTATTTTAATATTAGACTATTAAGATACACGATATGGATTTATTAAGTCTATCATTCGAAAAATTGAATGGCATCCGTGATCACATATTTTTATCTACGATACCCAAAAGCTATCTAACATAAGGAAACATTTTCCTTGACTTGCAATGCATTTAGTTCACAAAGAACCAATTTATTGGAAGCATGTTTACATATTTCTGTGAAGTCATTTTTTAAATATTTTGTATTGATCATTAATTTCAGAAAGATATTCTCAGAAAGACTATTCATCGCTGTGTTATGATAAATATTGTATTGATAGATAAATTAAAGGGACAGTTACCAAGTTGCCATTTCTCCGGATCCATAGTTTCGATCATCCTCATTGGTAAAGAAGGTTCCAATAAGGCCATCGCCATATTTCCAACTGTTATTGTTACTATAATGAAGAGAAGAGATTTTAATTATGTGTGACATATGACAGATAAATTTCCAGTAAATGATTTCGAATACATTCAATATTACTTCGTGTGCGTGTGCATAAATTAAAGCAACATTAAAGTATGACAATACACATCTATAGCAATTAGCCTGTGAACTGCTATCTAAGCATTGTGACGTAATGAGAATAATGAAACGCCTGTTGACAATGGAAATTCTTTGGATGTAAAAAAATGTCCATAGGCCTATACTGGACTTAAAGAAAATTTCAGAATTATTCTACTGCAGTTACTGCAGTAAACAGTTTCTTTGAAGTTTTCAACAGTTACTGCAGTAATCCAGTATTTTTCATTGTTGCATTCAGTAATTATCGTTCACATAATGCGCTAATGCAGTTTTAACTGCTAGCTAAGATAAATTTGACATGGTTCCTAATAATGTTGTGACTAAATTACTGCAGTAGCTGCAGCAAGATAAATTTGACATGGTCCCTAATACTGAATTACTACAGTAACTGCAACAATATGATTTTGACAATGTCCCTAATACTGTTCGTTTAATTAAACTATCCAATTTAATGCGTATAATTCGGTATTTCATTACACATTGTGGATATTATTTATGGACATCTATAAATCAAAAATTTGTAAACATCCAATATCAAATTATGCATATCCATATTAAGTTTTATGAAATCCAAAATGACAAAGTCAAACATTTAATTTAAATCATGTGAAATTGATTTATTCTTTATTAACAATTCATTTTATGCTTATCAAAAAAGAAAATAATGTAATATTTGGAGGAAGACATATTTAAAATAATGTCATTGCACTTGGATAAAATGTCACTGACGCGACGCGTGACTTACAAGCCCCGATGAGTATATACGGATCTCTCACAAGTTTCAGCAGTGGCGTTCCTTCCATTGTTAAGTTAGAGTCTTGTCCAGCCGGATCCAATACCGATAACTGTAACACTAATAAAAATATTGAATTTCTTAATTTTATATCCATAAAAATAACAATGGGTAAACATAACCTAATTTAAACTATGAGGTTTACTACTAATGGTATTATTTCTTTATATTGATTACCTATATTGCTTATGCAGAATTTTGTATTTTTGCCATTATTGAATAAATCTTTGAAATCTGTCCCACTACTTCACTACAGTTACAAATAAGCATATGTTATTGTAAAATGCTGTTCGACTTATTATGCATTTTGAAACATCCACATGTCATATAATAATACAAGATTAACGAATTATACCTCATGTTCACACGATTCATGGAACAGAATTACTTTCATCAAAAGATGATACCCCATTAGACAGGAACACGAACGGCCTATTATTGCAAAAGCATTTGAACTTTCTGATCATACGATTCACGGAGCTGTGTGTAGAATTACTATCGTCAAAAGATGATACCCCATTATACAGGAACACGAACGGCCTAATAACACAGCAATGAGCCATTGAACCCATGTTCACACGAATCAAGAAGCTGCGTGTGAAACTTCTGAAAGACTCAACATTATGGTCCACCAACACAAACATCATACGTTTGCAGTTTCATCTATTCACAATTAATGAATTAGTATTTGTGATCACACGGTAAGATGGTGTGTGTAGCTATCCCATTAGATACACCATGGAGAAAAATATTTTGAGTATTAGGCTTATATTATTTGTTTCCTCCTTGGACAAAATTGGCAACTTGCACTGCAACGTCTGGTTAATACAACTGGTCCATTAAGCATTTTGGTATACACCAAATTAATATATAAATGATGTTGTAATTGGTTATCATGTTTTACTTCCAATCCCAGGATTATGGATTCGAATATGGCTGCAAACTAGGTTCTATCACACGACTTAACAAATAGCGCCACTCTATCAGCCACATAACGAAACTTGGTTTTAGAAAGCATGACGTAGATTTCATCTTGAGATAAGACAACTTGTTGAATGTGGCGTGAATAAAAACAAAGGTGTTGGCTTACTTGGGCATACATTTTCAATAACCGTAATATTTGTACAGTTTTGTGAAAGAGACCAATATTAAAAAGATGGTACTGTATTACGATTCTGAATGATGGACGCTTCGAATTGTGAACTATGTGACGTAGTTTCCAGAATGTTTGCATTTTAAATTACGCATTATCTTGTCTTTAATGTCACGTAAGTCATACAAACCAGGGTAATGTAATATGGGAAATTAACAATTATTTATTCACCATATTTTGAGTGGTAAACCTTACAGAGCATGCCTTATATTCAGGGACCACTTTAGGATATTACAGTTGTTTACTAGTCTTCTTTAAACACTTTTTTTCATGTATTCATTGTCATACTTCAATAATGAGGAAATCAAATGCAAACTCTTCCTCTAAAAATGCAGATTAAGAAATCAAATAAACACTAGATGTAAGGATCTGTTGTTCTTGTTAAATCGTTCCTAACCGTGGGCTGTTTATTATTATTGTTATTTATTACTATTTTTATTTTTTGAGATCTGATAAAACAGTGCCATATTATTACGATCAGCAGATTATGTCAGTAACTGAAAATGATCATCAAATCAACTTTTGACAAACCAAGCAAATTTACTGATTTGACGGACAGTTCCAACCACCTTCACCAACGGTGGCCATCTTCAGACTAGTGACGGCTCTGTTCAGGGTCGTATACGTGACTCAGTAAGTGGGCCCCTTCTTCTCGGTTAAAACTTACACTATAGTATATCCTAAGATTATTATACGGAACAACTTCTTTGATTTAAAATATTGACATGTATGATATTTTTAGCTACGCCCTATATGATGTTTGTGTCAATTTCGAGGCTGAGTTGTGTGCACGGTTGGAAAAAATACGATTATTTTTTTTATCAGCAGTCACATTAATTATAGGATAGAATGATACAAGTATTTATGAATTTTAAAAAGTACACTTAATTAAAGAGTAATTGATAATATACACGCAGATTCTTTGTTTATGAAGTGTCATTCGAATTGGAGTACATTAGTAATGTGATCTTAAGGTACAACGTTTTATTTGTTTATAGGATTAAATAGTATTTAAGAGTATAGGAAAATGCAGAATTTTGGATAATTTGCGTATTATGTTTGTTACACTTTGTCTTTTTAAATTATTATTTGTTTATGGGGTTTCGTTAATTTTTAATGCCCATTCTTTTTAGTATTATTGGTATATTGTATAAAAATGAACAAAAATGAACAAAATAATTAACTTCACTTACAGCCATTTAGCAGCGCTAATCCTGCTATCACCAAAAACGGAGATTCTTTACCAACGAAATCGTACAAAATACCGCCAAATGGTGGACCGACTGCAAAATTTAAAAAAAAACATCATTTACACATTATTCCGTCATGCATTTTTTTATAAGAGCATATTATTATAGGAGCAATAAGGCTAAAATCACCCAAAGTGGGTGGAATAAAAATATTATTATAAAATATTAATTTTTGCTTTAACTGTTTTAGTGACACTTGTTAGGAAAGCAATAGGGACGACTTAAGATAGGTCTTACTCAATGGAGATGTTTCGCAGCTTTACGAAATACGATAACGAAAGCGGAAACGTCACACCTTTCGTTTTTGCAAATCTAAAAAGCGTGTTTAAAAAAAATCAAATGTTCTACTAAGGACAGGTTAATGATCGTCGTAAACTACAGACCAACCTGTGACAGATATTAAACGGTGTTCGCACAAACAGTATAAGGTTGTATGACGTATTCGTACTTCGTGACGTTGCGAAACCTCCCTATTATAATAATAATAATAATAATAATAATTTAGGCTTTTATAGCGCATTATGCATAGCCTCAATGCGCTTAACAATGAA
>JAOTQE010086743.1:0-12585 GCA_025631205.1 Nesometra sesokonis
ATCTTGTATTTCTGTGCTGTTTTTTACTCTGTGTAATTTCGATTGGCCAATAAATGTTTATTTGATTTGATTTGATTTGATTTGATTGAAATTTTTAAAAAAATGAAATCTACTTTGTTTTCTTTTGTTTGACAATCAACATTAATTGGTGTTGAAATTCAAAATTATGGCTTCTTTTGCTCTTTTACACTGTCATCAAGGATATCAACAAATCAGTGCTTTGCTTTTCACAAAATCCTTTGCAATAATAATAATAATAATTTACTGTATAGCAATTTGTATTAGTTTTACCTCCTCAATCCGTCTTAGTAACACTCTATCACCAGGGTAACCCTTGACTTGTTTTTTAACACCAGACATATCTAAGTACCTGTAAAGAAATTAACATCTTTAGAAAAAATATTCTAAAAACTGCATGTTTTTGGCTGAGGTTATATGGCCCAAACTTACAGGCAAAAAAGAGCCAGGTTGGTAAATAAATGAGACTGAAGATATGGTTTCAGATTATCAAACTAAACCAAAACCAGTTATAAGTAAGTCTTCTTTGTTTTACTTATCAGGAATGTAATTATGCAGGACGGAGGTGGGCGGGGCCGCCCACCCTAAAAACGTTCCGCCCAACCTAAAGCTTATTTTAAGACCTTCCACCCAGCCTTATTTCAACCTACCTACCACCCACTCTAAGCCTCTGAAAATGGTAAAATACTGTTTTTTGTCATCATGCCAACCACCCATACATTGTTGCCAGCCCACTCTTAGATTTTTCTAGCTACATCCCTGATGTAAAAAAAAAATGGATCTAATTAAAAGTTAATAGTTGCAGTTTAATGAAAATAGTGTAATTTCAGATACTTTTTTTATATCAGCATTTGCCTAAAAAGCCTAGGGCCAAGCTACTGATACAGGACTGGTAGCAGGCAAATGTTAATCTTTGACATTAATATCTATTCATCATAATTGAATTACCACTAAAATGCCCTAGCTAGGTCTAGGCTGAAATGAGCAGATATAAAAACTATTTTAATGAGTAGTTATTCATGACAGCATCAATGGAACATTTTTTAACAAAAATGATTCAAAAATAAATGTAGTGTTTGGCATCGCCATGCATCTGGAGAGGATGGTTACGCTCTCTGCACTTCTATTGCTCTGCACATTTGCACACAGGTGTGTGAATGAACCACTGACCTGGAATTCCGAATGGGAACAGCAAGGCACTCGACTATTATACATGAACAATAAAAGACGTACAATACGCAATTATCCGGCTTTGATACCCGTTTGTTGGTTGGTATTCCGAGTCATCGCTACATATAGTGTTTGTGTGGCATCTGCGTGGGACAATATAGTTGAGGTAAGCTCGATCAGTATACTGGGCATACATTTCACTATAGTGGCGCTGCGAGCAGGGTTCGAAAACTGGTATAGAAATGGTTAACACATCTAGTGACCATGGAAAGGCAAGTGAGACACGTCAAAAAGAAGTCAAGCCAGAGGTAAGCGGAGGGTGGTGACGTCCCATGGGATCCAGGCGGCCAGGTAACATTAGAAATTTATAGACTAACTTCTAACGGAATACACTCTATTTCTTTGTTACAGGAAACCGGCTCAAGGACCTCGGTGGCGCAGGTGAGCCCTAGAGGGACGACGTGCTGGGGATATTCACTGGAAGAGATTCGGAAGTGTCAAAGCAGTGACCCTGACATCAAGCCTGTATTGGATTGGTTGACCCATGGTGACCCATCCAATAACCAACTCTTCTTTCCAACGCCGCCACCAAGTTTTATTGGTTGCAGAAGGACCGCCTACATCTGTCTGCCGACAAGATCCTTTTCATAAAACAACTGGAGGGTACGGGACGACTTCTGGTGTTACCAAGGGAATTGCACGTTACAGCCCTGAGACTGCACCATGATCTGCCCTTGGCGGGTCATCAGGGGGTCATCCGCACCAAATACAGACTACAAGAGAAGTTCTTCTGGTATAAAATGGGTCGGGATATCGAACAATATGTTACTACCTGTGAAGTTTGCAACCGCAGCAAGAAAACCACTCATAGGGGTAAATTCCCCATGACGAGATTTCACACTGGTGTGCCGATGGAGCGGGTGCATATTGATTTCTTAGGTCCACTACCGAAGACTGATTCAGGTAACACTTATGTCCTAATGATGGTAGATCAATTTACCAAATGGGTTGAAATTAGCCCACTCCCTTCCCAAACGGCTGAAGTAACGGCCAGGGCTCTCGTAGGGGATTTCTTTTCCCGGTTCGGGGTCCCTTTCCAGTCACACTCAAACCAGGAAAGGAATTTTGAAAGTGAATTGGATACCTCATTGTGCACTATCTTTCAGATCCACAAGATTCGCACCACTAGCTATCGGCCTTCGGCTAACGGCCAAGTGGAGCACTTCAACCGAACGTTGATGGACGCTGTGAGATGCTTTGTCAGCAAGAGGCAACGGGACTGGGATGTGCATCTACCCCAAATCGCTGGTGCGCTCCGCGCCACGGTAAATCGTTCCACTGGCTACACTCCGAACATGTTAATTCTAGGACGGGAGGTCAACTTGCCAGGTGATCTCATGTTCAGTGAATGCCGGTCCCAGGACGACTTGGAGGTGGAGAAGTACGTCTCGGACCTAGTCAACACCATACGGGATGCTCACTGTGTAGCTAGAGAGACTCTCAAGGACACTCAACGCCGCATGAAAAGGGATTACGATCTTCGTGTCCTGGAGCACCCGTATGACAAAGGCGACAAAGTGTAAGTGCTGGACGACAGCTCGAAGAAGGGGAGATGTAAGAAGCTTTGCCCCCCCCCCATGGAAAGGTCTGGCATCATTGTGGATGTCGTAGCTCCAGGTCTGTTTAGGGTACAGTTAAGGAATAGGGTGTTGGTTCTAAATCACGACAAGCTGAAGCCGTGTTGAGACAGAGAGCTTCCAGGTTGGTTAACTAACTTTACATACCTATCTCTTCTTCACCCACAGATAGCACCTCAGGAACGCTGCAAGGGGGTAAGGGGGTTTAAGTATATACATCTGTGCAAATTGTAAACAAGGTCTCACTCTTTCTCGTTTTCTCTTCCAAACAGAATTATGGAAACGACATCTATGGTGGACACCCAGCGCCAGAATAACGGGGGAAGCTCCAGCAATGGTTCAGCGCCCACGCTACTACCTCCGGTGGTGGCCAAAGGTGGGGAGTTCATGGAGATGGATCCCGTGGAGGAGGCAAAACTTTTGGAGTCTCCGGCATCAGTGGGAAGGAGCGACCGGAAAGATTGCGGGCTGGCTGGATGTAAGAAGCGGAAGATATCCAACCTTAGAGTGTACGTTTTCGCGGAGCGTGCACACGCTTGTTTCCTGTCCTTGAAGAGAGCGACAAGACGACGAGCCTGTGTGCAGTTCAAGGTGTTGAAACTTGTGGCTGCTGAGTTGTTCGGCGAGGATTCCTCTCCAATGGACATCGTGCAGCGGTTTAACATTCAGCGAGTCACCGAGACTGTGACATCGTTGAGTGACCAGGCCCACATTTGTACCAAGACCAGAAGGGCGATGGACATGTTGTGTTCAGTGATGGGAGATGTTAAGGCACCGGCTGACTACACTGTAGTGCCTGGGATTTATCATCCCGCAACTCTTATTCATTGGAGGTGCGTCCATGCCATGACTGGTTGGGTTGGTCAGGAGAAGACGATGGCGCTCGCAGCGCAAGCGGAGGAGACCGTTCCCAAGGTATCGGATCCTCCGGCGGCGTCATCGTCGCAGAAGAAAAAGAAGAGGGATGCCTACGTAGAGCATGCTCGACGGGGAGCTAAGCGAATGGCGATTTCGCACCCCAGCAATGAACCACAATCGCAAGGTTCCCTACCGAAAGTGTTCGATGCTCACTTCCATCTGGATCGTTTGCGACAATGACTTCGACTAGAATCCAGAGCTGGTTTGAGGGAGGTGGAGCAGGCAGTGAGGATAGCAGACGGGTTCCGGTCGGTGGATGTGGTAGGCGGAATCATAATATTTGGCGATCCTGGGTCCTATCCCACTGCTCAAGAGGCGAACAGGATCGTCAAGGAGCTCGGCTGTGAAGTGGGCGTAGGGGCGCATCCAAAGAAGATGAGCAGGGCTCAATTCGATAGGCTCAGGGCCTTAGCTAGGATCCAGGACATCAATTTTCTAGGAGAGATTGGGCTGAACCACAGCATGCCCCCAACAGACAGGCCACGGCAAGATGAGTTATTAAAGGATGTACTCCACTGGTGTTATTTCCGACATCATCGAGTTGTGTGCTTGCATGTACGGGGTGTGCCTGGTGACGAGACGGCGGAGGAGTGTTACTTGCAGACGCTCGACATTCTTCGTTTAAGGCAGGTGCCGAAGGAGCAACAGTTGCAACTGCATCACTTTTCATCCAGTGTGAAGGTCGTGGATCTATTCCTACGGTATTATCCATGGACCTACTTTAGCTTCATGAATGGAGCAGGACGTTTTAATAAGTGGCAGCGACAGGCCTTGAAGCATGTCTTCAACAACAATGACCATCGTCTGCTGATCGAATCAGATGGGCCCTACTTTTCGCAGGAGGGTCAGAGCGTGGGAGCACCTCACTTACTCTGGGCAACGGCTGAAACTGTGGGACGGATCCTCGGACGGAGCCCCAAGCAGGTCCTGGACCTAACTTGGAAGAATGGACGGGATCTTTTCTGAGCCTCTGGCTCGGTCCGCGCAGACTTTACGTTCTAAGAAGACTTTCTTTTATTCTATTTATTTCTCGCCTTCATGCCCAATCCAGAAGTTAAAGTGTGAAGGTATTTTTTATTCTTTTACTATTTTCTGTTCCTGTCTTTCCGGCCGTTTCTCAAGAATCCATAAAAAGGGGAGGAGTGTAGTGTTTGGCACCGCCATGCGCCTGGAGAGGATGGTCATGCTTTATGCACTTCAATTGTCTGCACATTTGCACACAGGTGTGTGCAATGAACCGCTGACCTGGAATTTAGAACGAGAACAGCAAGGCACTAGACTATTGTACATGAACAATAAAAGACGTACGATACGCAAATTACCTGGCTTTGATACCCGTTTGTTGGTTGGTATTCCGAGCCATCCCTACATATAGTGTTTGTGTGGCATCTGCGTGGGACAATAGTTAAGGTAAGGTCGATCAGTATACTGGTCACACTTTTCACTATATAAATAAATATTTAAAGTATTAATATAGCCTAGGCCTAGTAAGCCTATAGTAGGCCTAGGCTTAGATTTGATACTTCACAATTTGTTTTTTATGGTAGATGTTATGTGCAGTACTATACTGTACTGTAGTAGAAAGTGACGCAAAGTTATAGTACGATACCTAACGTCGCACAAATCATTAATTCAGTAACAGTACGAAACGACTCTCTGCTTGACCGAACTCAGCAACAGCTAACATGCGAGGAAGGAGGTGATCGCATATCACTTTTCATACAGAGAGCCTAGCTAAAAACATGATAAAAGATACAACAGAATTACTGTTTTGATCTTTAATATAGATATATAAACAGTGTATTGTAATAAATGATACGTTTAAGCTAAACTAATTATTTGTACTGATTTAAAATAATGAAATAAAGTATCGAACCTTTCACATGTACAATCGTCGACGAGTTGTTTACATGGAGCGTCAGCATGGGGAGGGAGGGAGAGGAGGCAATCATGCGTTACATAGAACGGTATGGAACGTCAAAGGTGCAGTAATCTGATTACTGATGAATGACTACTGTAGTAAAATCATGACGAAGAAACAGGTTGAACCGACAACTACACGCGGGAAATACTCATACCATGCATCACACAGATGCCCCCCAAATTGTCGCTGTTTTGGGAGGCGATTTTTACCGTATTTTGGTCTATATTTGTTTAACGTGAGAAGCACTATTGGAATGACTATTCATGAGTGAGAATTCTGCTAATGCGTGAGATAAATAAATTTATGCGTGAGACGTCTACAATAGGCTCCAATGCGTGAGACTCACTCACATAATGAGAGTCAAACAGTACAGGGATGTCACAACAGTTAGTAAGATTTGCCAATGATCAGCAAGGAAATTATTTAGAGCGCAGTCGGTATTGTAACATGCGTGGACAGAGCATTTTCTTTTAAGAGTAGCCCATACACAATATGTTTTCCAAAACACAGGCGACCTGTCACTTTTCCGTCTCTCATGAAAAAAAGGTACACTAGTCCTACTGTACTTAACGAGACAGGCATTTTCTCAAGCTCCTAGTTTTATCCCCTCTTAAAGTACGCATTCGCTTGTACGCATTTCTTTTGTCATATTTTTCACAGAAGTCCAAAATACTCCCAATGTTCATCGCTATTTTAATTGCCAGGATTCTTTCCAAAACAAAGTGCATCTTCTGCTTAGTTTTTGGACTACCAGTCTACTGGTGGAGAATTTTCCCATTTCAAATATCTGAGAATGCTTATTCCACTCCCCCCAGCAATTCTGTTTTCGCACCTCTGCAATACTTTCAGCTGTTCATAGTTGAACACATCTTGTTTCAAGAGACCTTGTGCACTATCTGGTGGATTTTCTCTAAAATTAGTCAATTTTTCCAGATGACACTTTGACACGTCATATACAGGAGCAGCGAACACTGTAATCATGACAACTGGTATGTAACATCATGTCATTTAAATGTCTATAGTTGAGTGTGAAAAAGGATAATCGAGTAATAAAACATCGGCACCATGTACGTGTGCCGAGTTAGGTATTTTTAAGGACTTCCTATGATAATGTTGTTGCTGATGGATGTAGATGAAATAAATGAACAAATAAGAGACTACAAGCGTGTTGGGTAGAACAACTTTATTTCCTTTTTTCATATAATTTCACTGTAGTACACATTACACCTCTATAAAACGGATTAGTTTGTTCTTTCATTGAGATTTAGTCATTTTCAGATTTAAAAAATAAAATCTGTAGCTACAAATACAATGACACAAGTTTTTAACATAGGACACATTTACATAGAAAAATTAATTATTGTTTATTGGAAGAACTGCTTTACCATACCACCTTCATTAATTTTCGACTCACAAAACATTATTATGGTCATCTTAATCATAATTTTCAACGTAATTAATAATTTTGCACCAAATAAATCTTGGAAATGAAGAAAAACATTGCATTGCTAAGCAGAACTTTGCAGGGCAGATTCAGAATTAAGTGAAAGGAGCCTGAAGAGGTTCATTGATCGTAACATGAGCCATTTGCAGTGTTATGCATTAGTCAGATCAAAGACCAGACTCAAGTATAAAAATCATGGAAAATAATATTTAAATAAACTTAATTACTTATGTACTACAAGTACTCACTACAAAAGCAAGGTAACTTTTACATTTATGACACTGAACAATTTTGGGAACAAAAACAATCTACAGGAGATGGGATTTGTAGTTGCATAAAAATCACATCATCCCTTTATCACAATAGTTGAATCTAGAATGAACAATTAAAATTGATATTATTGTAATCTCATATTTTCATCACACTAGTATTTTTATTTATTTTTTGTTTTATTTCACTTTGTTTTTAGACTACAAGAGTTCACAAATAACCAAATATGGTACTTTAATGACCCATAAAATCACCCTCTAAACTTCAATTTCACTTCTATAAAGCTATACTGAACTACCACACAGTTTAATAGCACATGAATATCACTTACTTATATGACTAGCATTTAAACATACTGAATGCTTAAAATCGGATTGCTATAAGCGGTCTGCCGAGAGGTCTTACGACATGACAGATAGCTAATCGTAACATGACTAGTGGTCCTCGACTGTAGACCATTGCTCTAAACCAATTGTTACACAAACAAAACACAATTACGATTTTTAAAAATTAAAGCCTGCTTAAAGATTACTTTCAGTATATAATCATGCTTAGCATCTATAAATCACAGTACTTATTGAGACAGTTAAACATTTGTTGAACAAACTAAATATTTAATTTAAACATTTGTTGCAATCTCCAAGGTCAATTTTCTTTTATTTAAAAATTATATCAATGCATACAGTGATCCAAGCACAATTGACACGCTCTTATTCCTAATGTCAGGTGATTTTTAACGTAAAGCGGCCTATGTAAAGGCAGTTAGTTAAGACCAACTATCTGATAAAGCTGCCCCTACTTGTAAGTTATGACCACTAGTAAATCTGTTTTAAAACAATTCATCCCAGGTGTCCAATAATTATCCAATAAGAAAAATATCAAATGATAAGTGGAAAATAATTCATGTAAACTATATATAAAATTAATAAAAATTACAGTATTAAGTAATAGATTTAAACAAATGTTTCCAATCAAATAATGAATTAAAATCTAATTTCAATAATGAAATATTAACTGAAAGAAATGACATGTATTGCCAATATATTGTCTTCAAATTTTAATACAAAACAAAATAGGATGAACTCATTCTGAGATGAACCAAATGCAAAATACTGACTTACAAAGGGCTGACAGCAAAATGGCTGGATCTCAAATAAGATAAAAAGTTTGTAAATTAAAGCTAAAATTTGAACGCAAGTCAACAACTAGTTGATATATGAACCAATATTTCAACAAACACAAGGACTTTATTAGCATTAATACTGTATACTGTATACAGTAGGACATAATAGTAATGTCATGATCCACACTGGTGCATGAATTATATGTTGTGTACCTATATTCTAAATGCAACACAAATGTGCATACAGTAAATCATATATTATTTGTATAGCGTGCAATCATTCGATAAAGCTGTTAACACAATAGATATATACCTTTCATTTAAATTAGTCACTGAGAATGTATAATTACAAGTCACTGGCAGTGAATCAAGATAAAAATTAATAATATAGTAACTGAGTGAACACTAATACTGTTCTAAATAAGACTTACAAAATACATTTAATTTCTCCTGATATTTAATTTGATATAGCAGTATCACATAATTAGTTATGAAATACAATATACTTTATTTTCATTATATGAATGAGACACAGAACATGATATTGCAGAATTATAAATATAAAATAATATATTAATGACCATTATCTACGACTGCTTTGCTTTTATAAACTTGGTCCTGACTGTAACATTTTTGTTTGACAAACAAAATGACAAGATGACATCACACTATGAAAATTTATATACATATCATTACTAAATATAGGTATATCAAGTTTTTCAAATAAAATGCTATAATCTGGATTGAGTATTTAATGCACTGTACTAGTGTTTGATTATCCACACAATATCATTTTGATATACAATGAGCTGTTTACTTTAAACTAAATAAACAGTCTTTAATGAGTTAACAGTAATGGAAACAACCAGTCAATTCTAACAGACAATTTAACACAAACTTGAACACGTTACAAAACTATAATTCTACATGCTACTTCTACCTTGCATTCTCCCTAGTACTAGGTTTACAATTCAACCTAATAAAATACTGCTGCATAACCAACACATACTACATAACTTCACTGAATTAAGTGTAAAAATACTGTAAAGTGAATGAGGAATTTTCGGTGAAAAGTTCAAACCTAGCTGAACACAAGAATTAAATAAATAGCTAAAAATAAAGATCTTTTATCAAATACATTTATTAAAAAATGCGAAAAACTCAAATAGAAATGCTTTCAAATTTAGTTGGTTTCATTTTAGAAACAAATTAACATCTTTTTAAATTTTTATTTGTTCTTAAGTTATTGCATTTATTCTTCAATATCCACCAATAAGTCATCACCTTCTACGTGTGATCCGTTGTTAACAGCTAACCCCTTGATTTTTCCTGATACTGGTGCATTTATAACCATCTCCATTTTCATTGCACTGATCACAACAAGTGGTTGACCTTTCTCGACCTTTTCGCCGACCTTAACTCGGACATCAATGACCTCTCCTGGCATTGGTGCCCCCACTGACCCCTTCACGCCAGGTTGAATTTTAGGGTGTACATGCATCTCCTATAAAAATTAAAGAAAAATAATATACAGATAAAGTCTATAAGCCCATAACATCATTCAGTATTCTCTAATTGAAGGGTGTATGCACCTCTTATAAAATGACAGTAATAGGATATTATCAACACAGTTACCAAATAGAAGCCCAAGTCCCTAGGCCCTACACTCTAACCATTTCACCAATTTTGTGATTCTAAAAGTCATCATTCATTACCCTGTATTTAAAGCATGTTCAAAATTTGGGTATCAAACTTGATTTGACTTTTGAATACAGTAGAAAAGCAGGATTTTATTTTATATCAACAACATCCAACAGCACACATACCAATTACAAGATGGGTATACTATATCACGCTTATAAACTTAGGCTCATTATAATATTTAGGCAGTGGCATTGTTTGTCATGGGAATAATCGTAGCGTATGGTCAGGATTGAACCCAGGATCTTGGGACTGGAAAGCTAGCACGTTAACAGGATTTAACTGCTAGGTGGAGGTGGGCGGGGTCATCGATCCACCCTCAAGATTTTCTACCCACTCCAATGCTTATTTTAATCAAATTTCAACCAGTCACCCACCCTAGGCCCCTACATAATGTTAAAATAGTTCTCATTTTACCACCCACCCTTACATGTTTGCTGCATACCCTTGGATTTCTAATGCTAAATCCGTAGGAAAGGTACCAGTAGTGCAAGGTATGCACCTACACAATGTTTGGAGGATACATGCATAATTATACTGATCATGGCATGTTATGCTGCAGTTATAATGCAACCTACTGCAATTAATTATATAGTAGATTTAAAACACATCTGAATAGAGTGTATAATTGCAAAAACTTTGATTCAGAACTGCATGAGATCTGAAGCAGTCAGTGCATAAAGAATGTTTTAATATTTTTGCTTGCCAGTAAAAAATCTATTCCAAAGTTGTTATTGTTTGAAGTACACCCTACCTGCTTATATATAAGACTCTTTACTAATATAAAAAAAGTGACATAATGTACAGACAAATTTTAACTGCAGTTTTCCAGGACTTTTAAGGAATTCAAGGATGCGTATGAACCCTGCATTCAGGAAGTTACAAAATGATGGTCACTTGGAGAAAATTTTGGTTGCACTGATATACTGAACAAGTGTTTTGTGAGCTCTGTGCTTCAGCCTGGTTTGAACCCCAGAATGCTAGATTATTATTCACCAATTTACAATGCCACTCCTGAGCCAGAATTTACATTGCATTTGAATGCCTAAATGCACTATGAATGTCATAACCTTCTCACCTTCAAGGCTTGTTTGTCTTTAATCAACACAGATCTTAGCTGGCCATTCATCTCAAAGAAAACTTCTCGTTCACCAGTGGCGGTGTTTAGATCACCAAGTGCTAAGAACTTCACATGAAGGGTCTTCCCTCGTTCAATTTCAACCTATAAAAATACATTTGAGAGAAATGTTACTTAAACCAAAATAATATGGAATGTATAAAAATTATACTTTTGTTGTTTGAGATGCACTAAAAAAAGTACAGTTTACCATTATTGTAATATTGTTTTTTGCTTCAAATGAAAAATATTTTTTTATTTGAAGCAGAACATTGTTTTTCATCCACCAACAGAAACAAGTATTTCAGTATTAATGTATACATCCACGCAAAATATAACATAAACTTATAGTATTAAGAAAGTATAATGCATACGCCAAGCAATGAGATGTACGCCATCGTGACAGGATTCAATATTTCGACATAAATTATGTAATCATCAGGAACCATCCTGATGATGACAAAATTTATGTCAAAATATTGAATCTTGTCATGATGCCATGTATCTCAATGCTTGGAGTATACTTTCTTGCTTGAAGTTGATTAGTGGACTTTCAGAATTATAGTATTAATACTTTTATTTCAACAATATTTATTGAGTGGTAGTATTACTAATTTAATAAAATATATTTATGCACTTAAAAATAAACTATTGAGGCACAAACTGGCTGAGTAGAAACAGTAGTCAAAAACTTTTTTAGGATATGATTATAAGTGTAGAATTAGTCTCACCTCAAACTCTTCAGCGATATCTGGTCCAGTGAGGAAGAGTCTAGTTGACAGGCAATTTACAGGTCCAAACTCTTTATAGAATTTCATGTAATCTTCATGAACCTTTGGGTAGAGGGCGGCACTTATCACGTCTACCTCTCGCACTCTGCCATGTTTTTCAATTAACTTCTCTTTTAGTGCATCAAGGTCTGCAGGCTCCATGGTCTCACCTGGTCTATTATCAATTCTAGGCAAATCTTTCACAACCTAACAAAAAATTAAACCAACAGGAAAAAAAAAGCCTATGTTAATAAGAATAATAATATTTAACAATTATATAATGCAGCAAATTGAACAGGTATTATTGCTGGAGAGGTGCATTTAGCTCTGTTTGCTAAACTGCTGGAGGTCCTTGATCTGTGGTTAAAACCTACCCCCACTCTCCCATTGTGTTTCAACTAGAAAGTCATATTGGGCATTGTGTTTCAACTAGAAAGTCATATTGGGCATTGTGTTTCAACTAGAAAGTCATATTGGGCATTGTGTTTCAACT
>JAOTQE010086754.1:0-15119 GCA_025631205.1 Nesometra sesokonis
GGATTTTCCAGTACTGGAAAATGAATATTTGTTTTTCCAGGACTTTCAAGGATTTCCAGGACGCGTACGAACCCTGTAAGTCACTTTTGATGAAAAATTATTTGACTTATTGGTGGCCGTTGGCAGCGCTACATATATTACGAAAAACGACCATACAGAAGTGACTTGGAGCAAGTCTACATGAAAAACTAACATACACATACCGTCTCTGTGTTTTCCTTCTTCATCTACATAGATATTGGTCTTCATGTTCCAAATAAGCTGATGTGCTAACAGCTGTGATTTGCTGGCAAGATGGAGCAATAATTCAGTCACATAACCAAACTAATAAATAAGAATTAAGAAAATAATAAACAATGAACAATACATGTTTATATGCTGTGACGTTATTTTGAAAATAGTTAACATGTTAAAGGGCAGGTTCACCAAAAAAATTACTATTCATTAATTGTAGTTAATCATAAGAAGTATATTCAGCCATATTTGGGAATTTTAGGATTTTTTCCCTTGAGTCTCATGTATCAAAAAATATAATAAAAATAAACGATAGATTTCATCCCTATTCTTTTACACAAAAAATAGCAAAGTGAGTAATTTTTTATTATCAAATAAAAATGGCTACTTTACACTATATAAAAGAATCAGAAATGAAATGTTAACAATTTTGGTTAAAACACACAAGAATAGTATTTTTCAATATATTTTTAGAATGACCCTTGATTTTTCACAATTTATGTAAAATACCCCTCTTTCAGGCAATTTGTATATAAAAGAATAGTGATTTTATCTTGTAATTTGAACTATCCTTCCACTTAGCAATTTTCGTCTATTTCACCAATAATTATGATAGGTGAAATGAATCATAAACATTCAGAAACAGAGCTGAATATACGTTTTATGATAAACTAAATCATATAAGGAAGATAATTTTTTTGGGTGAACCTGCCCTGTAATAAATATTCATAAACTAAACTAATGCTACTGTACATATTTTAATAAGCTTTTATTGGATGCAAGTTTAAAACTGTGATGCAGATACTATGAATAAAAATATCAAAAGTTTGGATCATTTTCATAATTTTATAACAAAATAAACACAAATCAATGTTTGTCGGTAAAATCATGAAGAATTGGAACTTTAAAAAAAAATCATTATAAAATTTAGAGTACTGTATATAGTTAAGAAGAATTTTATTTAAATATTGCAAATATCTGAAAGGTGATAAAAAAAATAAAGAGGGCACATAGGGAAGAATTATTTATCATCATCTTGAGTTGGTATTTAATCAAAAGTCTGAAGGCATGAAAAGTTTTTAGAGTCAACCATGATCAATTGGGAAGGGGTAACATAAAAAAAATCAATTTTTCGCAATAGTATATTAGATGCAACACTATGTTATATTATGACACTCATTGGCAATGGAAATGGAGGGGTTGCATCCCACCGGTGGTAATTCAGGGGGAGCAGTCCCCACTGAAATGTCACATCAACTACAAAATCAGATACATTGACTTTTATTTTGTTGCTATGAGTGACACCAAGGGTGCTCGGGCACTTTTCTTTAGCAGTTCGAAGCAATAAAAAAAGCATGTAAATATAATATTTATGAATATTTTGGCTGAAAACCTCCTTCAGAAGAGACCAAGATAGCACAAACTAATAGACAATAACATTTTTTTTGCTTTCTCTTAACAAATTGTAATCGGGATAAAAACCACTCTTTTGAGATACCTGCTTGTGTCCCCCAGCCCTTTGAAAAAAATAACACCCTCTGACTAGGTAGGTCTACCATGTTAAATTACTAGGGGAATCTACCAAGAACCACAGGGAACTACCTAGTAAGGTAGTATATAATTACCTTTTCTGTTGATGTTATTAATGCCTTAAGGTTTATTCTAAATAATGGCTGTGTTTTCCTATGTTTACTTGTAGATCATTTCTGACCATATCCTTGGTAGCATCCCTTGATATGTAGTTTTTATAGGTTTAACCCTGTTAAGTACCTATATCTACCTTGTCACTACCATTATCTACCATGTTAACAGAGTTATTTGTTTCAAGGAGGGGGTGGGGTGGCTGGGTAAAATTCAACCTCGTCACCCTCTGATCTAAAAATATTCCGCCGCCCCTGATCACACTTACCCTGTCATATCTAACAGCCTGCACAAGTTGAGGCGTGTAGAACAGCAGTGACTCCACTGGGTATGCTTCTAGGACTCTGTTGGCATACTGAGCTGTTAGAGGATGAGGCTCGTACTGACACGAGAAATACGATAATGCAGAGATCGGTGAAACAATGGCCCAATTTAAGATGTGATTTAACTGTGAATAAAGTAAAAATTCGTAGAATTATAACAAATCGTTTTTTAAAACCGAAAGGTCAACTAATCATTTTCAAGTATAATACATATATATACCAAGCAATGATAGCGTCAGCGAATTGGGAATTTCATTTATTGAAATATAATTTGATCACTTCAGTACCTTAACCATGAATGTAAATATTACTACTGTATTCTTAACCGAGGCATAGGACTTTAAAGTTTTATTAAAACTTATCTAGGCCCCCTCCGCATACTTATACATTACTTAAAATATATTGTCAACCATATCTATGTTTTTATGTATGTGGAAAATATGAATAAAACGAAACGAAACGAAAACAAAAAGAAATGAGACACATGCCTTTGTGGCAGGATTACCTATTTCAACATTTAGCATCAGGAATCAGAAATGTTTTTTAGTGAACATATAGCTTAGTGGTAAAGTTGATTGCCTTTCAAATCACGGTCATATAGGATTTGTTTTTATAACCACAATTAGTACAAATCTCTGGGTGGCACAATGTACTCCAGTTTCCACAGGCCCATTCCAACTACGATTTGACAAATAAAGAATATTATTGTATATTTTTTTAAAAATCCACAAATATGCATCCATCATAAACATTTTACAAATCTAAACACTCAATTTTGTGCAAAGTGCATACAGTTAAACAAAAATAGTAAAACGAGTACAAACCTCTGCTGCATCTGCTTCAACCGAACTCTCTGTAACAAGGTACTGGAGTGCTCTAGGGTCATCAGAAACTGCCAATGGCTCTAAACGAACCAATCGGATCACTTCTCTTACGATAGCTTCAGCATTTTTAAATCTATTTGTGTGAATAAGATGATAAAAATAAAACAAATCCTCATTTCTAATTTTTGAAAAGCCTATATATAAATCATTCTGATAACTACCTTTTAAAATTGTGTTCATTATTACTCATCTAAACAAAAGTGGTCAATACAAAAAACTTTGGTCTCTTAAAAGAAAATAGCTACATGTTAAAGAACACAAAACATATGCTTGGTAAAATGAAAAATTGGTGACTTCAGGTGAGTTTTCAGTATAGACTGGTAGATATATTTTATATTATAACACACTGGTGAATATTTTAGATTTGATTGGCTGTTTATAGGTTATGGGGCATTCAGTCAAAAAGCATTATATTCAAGAAATGTATTGCAAAAGCATGTAGTAGGCCTGGCACAACAAACTTAGCATGTACAAGACACCTATCATCTAGATTGCAGTGACACAAATTAAATAAACCGGTATACAACAGCCAGATGCGCACACTAGCTTTGTCGAGTTTAAAGACCTAGCTTAATTTAGAAAGTAGTAAGCTATCCAAAGCCTAAGAGAAATGATGAATGTAAATACTAGACCAAAACAGTAAGTGGTGTAAAACAAATATTTTTTTCATATGGTGGTACCATTATTAATAATATCTAATTTGATGAAAGTCTTTCAACTCAATAACTTCAAAACTACATATTATTTGTATACTAACCTTGCAGGTAATTGTAGTGCAACATACGGTGAGACAGACCATGCTAGCCTCACTGTTTCTCGCATTGTTTTTTCTCCTACTTGTTGTGACCTCCAGTTGGCTATGTTTTCCTCTCCTTCTAACTTCTGGTCTGGCATATCCAATGGGTTGTACCAAGTGAGTAGTCGTTCACATTCGCAGGCCTAAGGATCATAAAGACAAATGGTAACAAAAATATTAATGTCAAACATGATAAAATAATTAAAGACTCTGAGAATGCATACCTCTGACAACATTATAATTCTCTGTACAAATTACCCCAATGATTAATAACATGTATATGATAAACATATTTGATTTGATTTATTCAGTGTAGAACACCAAGGATACCCCACAAAAGTCTGAAGTGGACTTATTTTCAGTGGGGTCCTTCTGGTGGTAATTGGGCAGTACACCGGGAGACAATCCCCTACTCTTTTTCGAAGAGTGCACTGCGTTCTTTAACGTGCACATGAGCCATGCTGTACACCGGACCAACGGCTTAACGTCTCATCTGAAATATGGTGCACTAGTAAACTGTATTTCAACAAACTAGCCGAAACACAAGGAGAGTGGCGTGGTGTTGAATCGAACCATGAGTTAGTCACGGTTCAGCGCACAGCACAGTTATTTCCACCAGCTAAACCAACTGAGCTAAATGCCACTCACATTTAGTACAGCAATAAAATAATGTGTAACAGTAGCATCCAACATGGGGTTTGAACTCAAAAGCTTCTTGATTAAAAAACCACTGCACGAACCATGCACTCAAAACTGCACTGTGTTCAAGATGGTAAATTTAAAAGATTTTGTAAATTTATCAAAGAAAATAATCAAGTGGTCTCTAAATTTAACGATAGTCATGTAAGATTATCCATGATCAAATTATTTCTCCTCTGTATAAATTCAACCTATGAAATAAGAAATGTAAGTACTTAAAGTACATTTAGTGTGGTAAAAAAAAATTATGGGAAAAAAACCAACCAAAATGGGAACAAACTAATTATAAAAAAAGTACATAACTGGAACTGAGCTCGGGGCTGCCGGGTTGAAAACCAGGACACTAGACATTATGCCAAACTGCACAGAAATTTAGTGATGAAAATATTTTGACCTACCCCTTCAAAATTTAATCAGCTTGAGATCATTAGTCAAGGTGAAAATTGTGGCAAAGTTTCAAGAGTTTTTGATAACTGTGGCTTATAGGCTGCTCACAGACACTCCCACACATACCAATAATGATTAATAAATAGGGAAAAACATAACCTTGCTAACTCCATTGACAGAGGTAACAAGGCAATACAATGGGACATCATAACTTCATTTTCCATGTATTTTTTTTTAATAAAAAAATATAACCTGGTTGTACACCTTACATTCAATATGATTACAATGATGTTCTAAGTCTCTATAAACTAACTGTTGTGAAAACAAGAAAATCAGTCTTAACATGTTTGACCAGTGATATGAGTTAAAACTTGTAATCTGTAGTAACAGACTGCAACGTCAAATAAGGTTGTCAATTATGAAAATAACCACCTCTATTTTTGAGGGGTAATAGATTAGCTTTAATTTTCAATTTAAATGCAAATATTATAGCACTTAAAATAAAAGAGTGTGGCAACCAGCATGATAATTGTTTTAAAAATGATATGCAATTTTTAATAAATTAAAGTTATTTAACAAATGTATTACATACCAAGAATGACAGAATCAAGTTGCGTCGTTTCATGTACTGCTTTGCTAGCTTCTCTACTGTCTCGTTCCCCTTCCTTGTACCAGTTGACCTCTTTGAAATCACAGACACATTACTTGCTAGTGGCATGGTGTTCATCCAACCGGAACCATGTGTGGCTGTTCGGTCAACATTAGCACGTATGTCTACTGACATGGTGGCTAGACTTCCTGGTTCTGGGCCATCTGTAGACATAAAATAAGTTTTTTTTTACCTTTTTTCTATTGCTTCATAATTAATTAAATGTACATTATAACCACCATAGTAATTTATGTCAAACAAATTTAAAATTGAGTTATTTATATGTTATAAACCTATGCATAATTATCTTTAACATGCAAAAAAAAAAATCAGTTTCATATCATGTTTCCTTGCGAAGTTATGAACAAACAAAATTTAAAAAAATGATATTAAGTTTTGAGAAAACTTCAGTTGAAAATTGCTTATTAGTATAGCTTGACAAAGAAGGGTCATTTTTTATATTGCATTTTTTAAACATTTTTTTTATCATATCTGAAAATTATTAAGGATATATATATGGGAAATGTTTACACTCTATGTTTTGTGAAAGTTGTGGAAAACTAGCTTAGTGACTTACGCCTCCTTATGGTTTGGTTCTGTCACAATTACTACCTCTTTTTTAAATTTATTCATTCTAAAAAGCCTCGATTTTTTTCTGCCGCTGAAGATGTATATTATAATTAATGTTGGAATAGTGAAGGTGAAATGGAGCAGGAATGGAGAATCAAACTTCTGGAAGGAACTCCAATTCCAAAATCTGTCTGCAAGTATAATTCTTGCTTGTGTTAGATACCTAGACTTCACTTCACCTATGGAACACATTGCCAATAAACATTTCAATTCCTTTCAAAAACCCACATATCCCAACATTTTTTTTATTCCTAGTTGTTTCCTTTAGAACTATACAAAAATGTATATTACTATTACTATTATTAAAGAGAGAATGTGTAAAATTGTCTTATGGTTAAGATACTCTTACTCTATAATTATCCTAAACCCAAAATAATAAAAAATTATTTTATGTTTGCAATTAAATTTCAAATAGTTATAAGCCATTTCGGCCCTGTTTAGTAATGCTTCAAAGCAAAATACTCACAATGGTATACAGTATATTCGTCCGTATCCCGGACCTCTTCAGACAATCAAATGTCTTCACAATGTAAGATTCCATACAATAGGCTATAGCGCCACCTGAGACTTGTAAACACACAGGAGACTCTATGCTACATCAAGCCAATGAGGCTATAAGGATAAAAATGCACGATCCGGAATTGAATCAGAAAGAGGAATGGGGAAATTCTCAAGTACCCAGGAAACGAGGCGGATCATTTTAAAATATTTTAATTAGCTGCGATTTTATATTTTAAACTGTAATTATTTAGTTATTCTAGTATTTTATATGTATATATCTGAGGATAAAGGGATTGGCATTTGAAGTTTTAATCTTCTTATGCATATGCATTATCCCAACATTCCCGTAACTGTGATGCCAAGTTTTAGGTGGTGTTATAGCCTGTTGTATGGAATCTTACGTTGTGAAGACATTCGATCACCTGAAGAGGTCCGGGATACGGACGAATATATACCACTGTGAGTATTTTGCTTTGAAGCATTACTAAACAGGGCCGAAATGACTTATAATTATTTGAAATTTAATTGTAATCATAAAATGTCGTATACGGCTAACTGGAATTAACAGGTTGATCCAACAAATACAAGGTTTATCAATAAAAATTATTAATTAGGCATAGATTTAAACCTACCAAAAGCCAAGCCAGTAGCAGCTCCTGCTTTTAAGTACTTCCTCTCAGATTGCATGTATGACCAAAACTTAAACAACACCAGGATATCATCTCTCAACTCTGACGACGACTGAGTTGGGCACATTGGAGCTACGCTAAAATAATCAAACGCTGATGCATATATACGCTCCCTCAGGGCGTTCTTGGAGATACTTGTTGGTAATGTATCACCTTGTAGCAAGCACATCCCTAGATTAAGGAGGCGGAATCGTGGACCAAGCGTTGCTACATGACGGGACATTAAGCCCTGTTTACGACCACCGATTGTCAAAGAGAGTGATTTAGTTAACAACCTAGCAAACACTTCTATTTCATCAATGTTCGAGTAACGAATTTTCTCATATTGTAGCACAAGGAAATGGGTCCATATCTGATGTGGGGTTACATTGGGGGGAGTGTTTGGTGGGGGACCAGTTGATGTACATGCTAGGGGACTTGGTAGCTCAACCTCCACTGCAAATAATCCAAGTTTCTGGTCAATAGTTAGTTGCCATGCTGCAGCCATCTCTCTGAGAAACTAATTGAAAATAAAATACTGTGTTAAATTAAAATAAATAATTACAATATAAAATGAAAATAACTATTTCAGGTTTTGAACATTAGGCAGAAAATTTAAATTTGATTAACCTTTTGAAGTCCAACATTATCTACCTTAGGTCACAAATAATACTGTATTTTTTAGGTCTCAGCACAAAATGAGTCGCATCATATGAGAGATGAAATTGAGATGATCACCAATATTGGTCTGAAGTCAAAGTTTTGAGAAATTTAGCTTTACCCAAAGTTTTGAGAAAGCTTTACCCAATTATGAGTACTATGGTACTTATATTCCATGGTAATATATTTTTAGGTCAGTTTTCATGCTGGAAAGTGTCCTTCATGCAAATTTTCTGAGATTTAAAGTCTTTTAATTGTTTATTTTTCGATTGCTTTATGGGCGTTTTTCTCAAAACAGTGTATCCTTTCATACTAACTCAAATTCTGATATCTTTGGAACTACTTACCCAATGAATGTCATTTAAAGTGTAAATTACAGCTTATATTATTTTTTATTAGAAGATACCAATGAATCAATTTTTGATTTTTCTACCATGAGACTTGTCTGGTGAGACCTCACATTTACACCATCGAGGGGAAAACAACCAGTTTTAAGGATGTAATGTTTACTTTTATACTAAAAAAGTTCAAAATGCCTAATAAATAAGGGAACAAATGAAAAACCTAATCTGTAAAGATCATATTCTATAGGTCCTGGGACAGTTAATTATAATGCAACGGATACAGGACACAACTTTAAAGGTTTAAACACAAATAATAATTCATGGATAGAAAGTTAAAAGGTAAAGTTATAAACACACCTGAAGCTCAAAATCTGGCCTGGCAGCCAATAGCCAATCCCAGCATGCAACAGCTGTCTCCAGGGCATGAGCAGTAAATACCTTCACTGGTTCCCAACACAGACTGTGAAGCAACATGCGATCAAGTTCTGAAAACAAAGGATGTACCATAGATTTATAGAGAACTTAACACTGTAGAATTGCAATCCCATGTAGGTGCCTACTACTGATTATTTTCAGCCTTCGGCACAAACATCTAATTTAAATAATAATAATAACTTTTTATAATTATTGTACTTTTAACATTCTTTTGTCATAAAAATTATTTATGTATTTTACATATATTTTAATTGTCAATTGTATTTATATTTGGATTAAATTTACTTCCATTTATTGATAAATCAGAAACTTTTATGAAAGAATTGGGTTTCTAAGACTTGGGCAACATAGTCTTTTGTATGTCTTCTACAAAAACCCTTTAATCTCATCTTGTAGAATCTTGTTTTGTGCTTTATGACTTAGAATGATTCCATCTAAGAGACAATATAATTTCAGTTTAATTACCTGTTGTTGATATGAGTAGTGAGCACACTCTGAACATACTGTTGGTGAATTTCTCTTCTAGGCCCTTTGTGCTGACCTTCTTTAGTTGGTTCTCTAGTACCTTGGCTAGAGTTAAACCTCCTGGACCTGCCTCTGAATAAATAGCTTTCATTCCAGCCACCTAAATAACAAATAGGAAATAAAGAAAACTGACTTTACTTGACTAATTAAATTGTCACTTGACCAATATTAGTTTAATTGCAATGCAGGCACCTAAGGACTTCTCTTTTTATTGACTAAAAGTATTGTAAAGTTCTTTGTTGTGCATCATATAAAAGTTTTGAAATGTTAATAAAAAAAATAAGAAATCTATAAGGTTCACTGCAGAATAAAAGCTGCAGTATATGCTTTAAATGCATTGTTTATTTCATTGCGTTTTCAATTGTACTACATAACTTACAGTAGAATAAAATGAAATAGAGCACACAAAAATTATGTGTAGTAGCACACAAGCCTGTATGGGCGGCCGTTAGGGCCAGAATAGACAACACAAATACGTGGAACAGACAAGCAAATGTGTAACTTCGGAAAGGACAAAACACAAAGGCAGAAAAGACAAATACATCGTCGGAATAGACAACATAAACACGGAAAGAACAAATACAAACGCCGAAAGGACAAAACGTGGAAAGGTGAAAACACATCGTCAGAACAGACAATTCACAAACGCGGAAAAGACAACACATCGTCGGAACAGACTAACTAATTTGAGACGTTGAGGGCAGCAAAAACCCAAATGCCGTTTCTGTTGAAAGTTTCCGCGGCCGCCAATTAAAAACCTTTGAAGCTCGTTTGCTGCCCTCAACGTCTCAAATTAGTTAGTCTGTTCAGACGATGTGTTATCTTTTCTGCGTTTGTGAATTGTCTGTTCCGACGATGTGTTTTCACCTCTCCACATTTTGTCCTTTCGGTGTTTGTATTTGTTCTTTCCGCATTTACGTTGCCTGTTCCGACGATGTATTTGTCCTTTCCGCGTTTGTGCTTTGTCCTTTCCGAAGTTACACATCGGAACAGACAACATAAACGTGGAAAGAACAAATACAAACTCCGAAAGGACAAAACGTGGAAAGGTGAAAACACATCGTCGAAACAGACAATTCACAAACGCGGAAAAGACAACACATCGTCGGAACAGACTAATTTGAGACGTTAAGGGCAGCAAAAACCCAAAGGCCGTTTTCGTCGAAAGTTTCCGCGGCCACCAATTAAAAACTTTTGAAGCTTGTTTGCTGCCCTCAACGTCTCAAATTAGTTAGTCTGTTCTGACGATGTGTTGTCTTTTCCGCATTTGTGAATTGTCTGTTCCGACGATGTGTTTTCACCTTTCCACGTTTTGTTCTTTCCGCGTTTATGTTGTCTGTTACGACGATGTATTTGTCCTTTCCGCGTTTGTGCTTTGTCCTTTCCGAAGTTACACATTTGCTTGTCTGTTCCACGTATTTATGGTGTCTATTCTGGCCCTAACGGCCGCAAATAAGCCTGCTAATACCAGAAAGATCCCACTTAAAATGATGTCGCACGCTGAATAGCATTCAGCCCTATGAAGATTGACAGTACACTGTTACTTGGATCTATATACAAATAATGAAAATCTTACCTCGCCAGCAAAGCGACTTCTTAAGCTCATTGTAGAGACAAAATTAGATGAATCTGCCTTTGTATTGATTCGTTTTTCAGGAGAAAATGATGACTGAGAAAACAACAAATTCAAAGACATTAATATCAGGACATTATTTCAAATCAGATTTCAAATACATATGTTAGGTCTCAATACATGACTCTTATCATGGGTGAGATTAAATAGAGATAATGGAGTTAATTTTTGATAATCAAAAATCATTCACTACATTTTTTTATTTTCCAACCATGAGACTCATTTTATGATGATTTCTCACAAATGCACATGTCTGTTACTACCAATATCATTTTTGTGATACTGTTATCTCAGGGTGTCAGAGCACTTGCGCCGTTGAGTAGCTGTCTTCATGCCCGACAAACCTTCTATAAAATATAGATTTTTGACATAGCCATGTACAGATTTCCTAATAATGTTCATATAATCCTACATGAAATAAACATAGCACTAGCACTGCTTGTTCTTGGTTTAACCCCATTTTTTTCCTTGTGATGTTTATCCAACAGATTTACCAAATATTCATAAAATTGCTGGATCTTTTATTATAGGCCCATTCCTTCCAAAGTTCTAATTTGTTAAAAAAAATTAAAATATTCTAAATTTTGGGTGAATCCTAAAAAAATAAGGCAGATGAATTGGTACTTCCTTTGCTTCTGTGAACAGCCTAAATCTAGTAACCATAGGCGAGCTATATATTTGCGACGTGCTTGCCGTGTGCAAAAACAACACCAACAATGGAGAGAATAGCCTGGGTCACATCCACATGGATATGATCACAGCCTACTTCCTTAGCAACAGGAAATTATCAAAAAAATCGCCTTGGCTAGCCTGAAAGAGTTGGGTAAATAGGTGAATTTCGAAAGAAATTGTATTTTTCGTGTGGATTTTGGAACAAATGCCACTTTAATTACAAAATTCCAAAATTAAATATACACTTACAGAACCAACATTGGAACCTGCAAACTGAAGTGCAGACTCCGTAGCCAACTCTAACCCGCTGTGCTGTGAAAGACCATCTGAGTTCTCCAACGTCATCAGATATTGCTGCAGTAGCGAACGTGTGATAGAGGGAGCCCACTTGACTGCCTCTTGGAAAATCCCTCCACATCGAGCTGAGAAGTCCTGCAGTATGGTCTGAAAGGATGTAGTAGACATTTAAATTTTATATAAACTATCAAACTAATGGGTTCCTTGGTAACTAAAAAATTCCATAACAACATTGTTAAAATGATAATGGCATTTAGATCCTATTTAAAATAACTTAAAAAGAGGCATAATGTAATACTAAGAACACTTTTTACCAGTCTGTTCCTCACCAACATGTTGTAAACTACTTACCTCCCTAGCTTCTCTGGTGTCCATAACCATAAGTTTATAAGGACTATTAGGAACATCAAGCTCTACAGCCTCTTGTGTGTTACTTCTGTCTAAAGACTTTGATAACAATTGTAGGATGTCAACCATTGTGTACAGTACTGTACCATTCCATAACAGAAAAGGAAACCTAAAGAAAATGGGGAAAATAAATAGTAATAAGAAAAAGTATAATACGTTAAAGTGCATATAGACATTAGCATAGTATTACTATAAACATATAATGTTTGTGGTGCACCAGGTATGTAGTTTTAAGCTACACAATGTTTTGAGCGATGTGCTTCAATCGTCCTCACTGGCACTCTCAATCCTGAAGACGATCAAAGCACAACGATTGAAATGTTGAGTAGCTAACAATTACATACATTCCCTGCCGTGGACAGATGAATGAGCACCTGTATCGGGCAGCAGGACATGACTTGGCCCTCAAGGGCGTAGAAAGTCATATGAATGTGTAAAATCTGGTCCACAGCGCCTTGAGAATCTACTGAATAAGGCGCTATATAAATTGAACTACATTACATTACATAGTGTACCGCAAGCGTAATATTTTATTGACATCTCACAATGCAAACTTTTAATCAATATAGATTTACTATGTTATCTGATAAAGTCCACTTTGTTTAATGTATAAAGATATATAAAGCCAATCACCTCTTGGAATTTCCATTTGATGTTTATGTCAAGGGGAGGAGGAGGAGTTGGGAGGTTATTTACCTGTCCCAGATAAGCAGTAGATGAAGAATTTAATATACGGATAGATCTAGTACAGAGGTTAATACTTAATGGACTCTGAGAAATACCAAAATAAGATGAGAGCAGGCCTACCTTAGTACATCCAGGACAGATTGTACCATGGGCTACATGTGGCTGTTTCTGTTCTAAATTTTCTATCACTATGACTAAAAATTACTTACTTGTCGACTAGCTTTGATAGGTACTTATCGGCAACTTTTCTGATCTGTTTCATGACATGGTTGAACTTCATCAGGAGGAATTGAGCATGAACCTGAAGACGCTGTAACCTAATTGCTGTCTTTTCCTGTTAATTTGTAAAAATAAAATGAAACTGTTACCCATGTGGATACATTATGTATTTCTCTATTAATTGATAAATGCACGAGAACTTACAATTCCATGGTTTTTATGCATATGACAAACAATGTAAAATTTATATCAATAAAATTCAAAAAGGCTAAAGGTTTACAAGTTTAGTGTATTTGATAAAAGTAAATATATAACATGCGAGTGTTCTATAATTAGTGAATACCTTTTATGATTGGGGCAAAAAATTAATAACATATTTGCCCTCCACGTTAAAAAATTTATAGTAGAGACGAGTGGGTGGACAATTTTTTTTTTATTCATTTCAAAAAAATCTAAAAATGACCTTGTATAACAGTGACGTAATCAAAGGTCAAATCGAAGGTGTTTTAGTAACTTACTTTACTTACTGTATACTACATACAATAAGCTTTCTTTAATTAATAATTAAAAAACAAACAAAACAACTTTTGTGGCAGGGCCTTTTCCATGGGGTGGTGGAAAAGGGCAAACAAGGTATTTTTCTATTTTGGTGTGCCTAAATTCTGGACCAATTTCTTTGAACACCAAACGTATTGTATGTGGTGCCTAACATGGGACCCAGAAAGGAAAAGATGTGATTGGTTTAAGGGTCATGTAGGGTTTAATGTTACACTAAAATGCAATAACATATTTTGATCTTGTCTGTTAATAAAATTTGCTGATCAATGCTAATGCCTCTCGAAAGTAATATAAACACGAAAGAAAATATCAACAGTATATGTGGCAGAGCCAAACCAAATGAGACATAAGTCACAAATGCTACTTTTCCACAATAGGCAGACATTTAAAAATTGTCAATTTTTTTCAAATTTTATTTTATTTGAAAAATATACAGTTCTTACATTCAACATTCATACTACCTTAACAATTTTCTGATGTATGATCAAAAAAATGTTAAAAAAAACCAATTTAAAATGACCTTGCATATACTGTATGTACAATTTTGTTTTCTCAAAACTTACATTCTAAATGTTCGAACTTTGATTATTTATAACTTCACAAGGAAACGTCGTATGAAACTGATTTTTTTTTGCATGTTAAAGATAATAATGTGTAGTTTTATAATCCATAAAACACTCAATTTTTAATTTTCCGAATTATGTCTCATTTGGCTTGGCTCTACCGCATATTTTAAAAATAATTCCTTACCATATTAGCCATTTTATCAATGTATATTTTGAATACTTGATCTGACACAGCTAAAAGACACTGCCACATCCCAGCCTTATCCTTCCAGATTGCTTTATCTTCCAGATATTCAAACATCACTCTAAATGTACAGTCATCCCCTGTATGCATGACACGTAATGTTTCAAGCCTGAAGACCGAAAGTAGGTAGCAACACTGGGCAAAGCTTAGTTTGTTAATGATTGGTATCACTTCAGCAGGGTACTCAAGCAGGGCGATGATAGTTTGACGAAACTCATTTAGTTCAGCCTGAAAAATTATTAAATTTTAAATTATATTTCAACCACATCCAACAGTGTAAATGCATATTACAGGATGGATATACTATGTAATGCTTATAAACTAATACCCCATTCAGACTAGCATCGCATTGTGATCGGTTGTAGCAATTGTGACAACCAACCACACCCAATCGCAAAGTAACATCGTGTGTGAATGCTCACCAATAGTAATCGATATCGCAATTGTTACTGGTTGCGA